>PVKU01011154.1:0-45759 GCA_004027475.1 Anoura caudifer | reverse complement strand
GGACAATTCTTGTAGTACAAGCATTCTTACCAATAATTGAAGTTCCTACATGTTGCGGGCAAGGATGCTTTGTGAGCCATCAAGCATCAAGACTGTTATGAGTTAGTTGCTTTCAATTACTAGTATTCTTGCTTTTTAATTAAAAGTGCTATTAATTGTCCTCTGCTATTGTCAGTTTGTTGTGGGTTGTTTGATTAACTCTGCAAGGTATGGTGGTAGTCATTTAAATCAACAATAATCTGAACTTCAATTTGTCTAATAGTGCAATTTACAACACTACTTTCACTGCGATCCATTCAATCACAAAATACTTCCCCAAGCATCTGTTTTGGGCCAGACTCTGCTCTGAGTGTGAGGAAACGGCCTGGGGCAACGCAGGCCAGAGTCCCTGCCCTTGGGGGGCTGACGTGAGTCGGGGTAGTCCATACCCCACGGTTAAGGCAAATGTGTAACAACCTCTGCTAACGTTTGCTTTTATTTTGCCATCAGCATGATAACTGAGTTCTTTATCAACTGGAAAAAACGATGGTATAGGTGATGCCCATGGAGTTTTTCTCATCAAATTGAAATACAATCAAACCACTTTGACAATTCAGTGCTAAATGATGTCAAAGTTACTATGGTTCTTTTCTTCGGGAATGCTGCCCAGGGATCTCTTTTGGACAAGATACTAGAACAGCATTCTTCAAACTGACACATTAAAACCACAAAATTCTGCTTTATTAGCTGCCTGAATCTACTAACGCAGACCCAAAGTTGCCTTAATAAATTGAACTGAGCACAGCCATGCCACGGCCCTACGTCAGGGACTGAACTTCACAGACTCCCTTTCAAGCCTGTGCTGCCTGCCTCTCTCCAAAAACCATCTGGGCTTCTGCTTCCCACTGGGCATTTTAGCGAAAGCCTCACTGCCTGTTCTCCGGGCCGCGAATACAATTCCAATATGGGCGAGTCAGCTTGGTGGAAATTTACTCATATGGTTCAGCAAATACAGGTTGCACAACAGAAGAATAGGCTTTGCAATCATTCCATTCATTGGTCCGAGCGGAACTTCTGAGAGGTAATGGTAATGAGGTGGTCTGAGTCACTGCTCCTCTCCAAATTACCCAGGCATCTCCAGGATGGGGACAAGCGACGTTTTTCCAAAACCATCCACTGCTTTGCGTATGTGTAGGTACGTTTTAATTATCAGAGTCCATTTTTTATTGACTGAAACATCATCCTCACAACACAAGCTGTGAGGCTGGTAATACCTGCTTTTCATCAACATTCTACGTCCTTTTGTCCATCTGACATAAGGCATCCTTACTCTCTGCTTTGTCATGTGTAAAGTGGGGAAATTTATACCCCTACCACAGATTTTGAAGTGAGAGATAAACGAAAGCTTCTAGCACTTAATTGGCACTTAAGTAAGTGCTCCTAACACATACTACTTGTTCGGTAAATGGTAGTTTTCTGCCCCTTCGTTTCTGAATTTGAATAAGCTTCAAGTCTGTCCCCTTTTACAATAGATCAGTATTTAAATGTAATGTGCATATATTTATGTCAAAGCCTCAGACAGTGAGAAGAAATAAAAGGAGCCTCACAGATTAGGGAATCTCATGGCTTAATTTGGTTAATGTACAGGATGCTTTCCTTAATTGAAAGCTTCTTTCATATTCTGATATGAATAAATAAAAGATGAGCTTTGCTGGTTGCAACAGGAGACAAAGCCTAACATTGCATTTCCTCTAGAACTGAGCCAGGACTTCACTGAACTTCTCTGACTCCATGAAGCCTAATTCGAAGGTCTGTAACCACATTTCCTATTGTATAGATGAGGTGATTTAGAACCAAAGTAGACAAAAAAGGTTTTCTCAGGATCAACAGACCCTAGCTAGGATTAGAATCTAGGTGTGCAACTCAGGGGCCAAAGCTTTATACTCATCCATGTCATTCATTCAATAAATTGAGGACAGGCCATTGGGCCAGGCACTGTGCCGTGTTTTGCAAGAATTAAAGGCGATAAAGTCTTAGCCCTGCTCTTGAGCAGACGAACTAAAGGAGAGGCCATCGACAACACGCTTAAATAAATCCAAGATGGAATAGGGGGCGATTCTGATAGAGGGAACACAAACTCTCAGAGAGAAACAAAAAGAAGAGCAATTTCTGCTGTGCTGGAACGGGACGGTGTGGAAGCCAAGAGCAATTACTTTCAAGAGCGCCTTAAAAGAATAGAATAATCAGCAGGCAGAAACGCTGAGAGAACACGCCAAGAGTAAGATAAAGGGTGTACAAAGCCATGGAGTCAGGAAAGTCTCTTCTAGGAATAATGAATATTTCAAATTTGGTGGGAGTGTGAGAAATAAGAACTCAATTTTAATTTTGTTCAGTGTTATGGAGGGTCTGGAATGCGTGGCCAAGAGGCTTGGACTGGATCCCGTTAGCGGTGGAGAGCCATCCAGAGATGACGAGGGCTTGAGGGAAATATTTGGAGCTGCGCTCCAGGAAGGCTGTTCCGATGCTAATTTGGAGAAAAATCTGCATTTAACAACCTAAAAATAATTTTGATGACTCCGTTATCTGTTTGAAAGCATATAGTCTAATGAGTTCACTTTTCAGTAGTCCATAGTTCTTGCTCTCTCTACCAGCTGATCACTACATGTGCATTAAAAAATAAAAGAAACATCTTGGGAGAAAAGAAAGACACCACAAATTTATTGAGCACTGACAACCTAATAAATGTTACTTTTTTTCAGTCTTCAAATATTTTTTGGAAGGCCCTGCATTGCCTTCATTCATTGTATTTCAAATCTCTGCGCATTCACTTTTGTGAAAACACTGCCTGCATTTTCTAGTACAATACAAAAAAAAAAAACCCTAAAAATTGTTTCAGAAATGTAGAGAAATATCCAATTTAAATAGTGAAAAAGTACACCACAATTACTGCTGCACTGCAGTCGTTTCTGCATTTCCCGTGCGTCTTCACTATCTTGTCTGATAACATGCAGTGTAAGGAGCAATTATGAAAAACAGACATTTACATATACTTCTAAAGTCTTAATGAAACATCCCATTGGCACCGGATAACCAATCATGGGCACAGCTGCAGTGGCAGGAGGTAGGTATGCCTGTTGGTTCACACCACTGCTCATGACATCACTGCCATATTGCTGGGGGTATCATAACCATTCCGGTAAGGCCTGACACTGGTCTGTATACCAGCAGACATTTACTCTACCAACCCTCGAAGTGAGAATCATACCCACAGATTTCAGATAAGCCAGTGAGTAAATGTGCTGTCCAAGTCACTCGGTTAGTAAGGGATAAAGGTGAAGGTCTGTGTAACTGCACACTGTGTACCTCTGCTCTGTGAGTTTCTAGAACAGACCAGCAGTAAGAGTCACAGCTGTGTCAAGTAGTGTCTGGATGCTGAGAACTACCTACAGGCACAGAAACAGATATTCTCTCGATACAGAAAAGGTTTCTTTACCAAAGGCAGCAGGAATGCTCAACAGTTAGTCACTGAAGATTCACGCCCTTCTAATCCTATCATAAGGTTGCATCAAGATCTGGAATTCGATGTAAGGCCTTGAGAATAACCAGCCAAATGGAGGGAGCCAAAGGCAGGGGAGGCTTGAGAACAACACGGAAAATACGCTCGAGGACATGCATGCAGGGAGACTGGCCCCCTAATAAGTTTGATGATACTTGAGATGGACCACAGGGTGTGCCAACATGGTCTGAGTTAGTCTGTTCAGGGAAGGGTGAATGCATGGGGTGGGGGAGTTTACTTGGGCTTGAACCCATGAAAAGAGAAACATATAAGCTCATGATCCAGAACCACTTCTTTCTCAGCTCATTCATGTCTCCTGCACACAAAACTTCATCTGTGTAAACAACCTGAAACATTGAAATGCAAAATTTTCCACGTCAATATATACACTCACACTACACCAGCACTGGATATTCATGAGACCAAGGGCTTGCTACTTTGATTGCCTGAGTTCACAATCAGCTCTCATACTTGCAAGTTACATGATTTGGGGCTTATTAATTAACTTCTTTTGTCCTGTTTCCTCATCTCTAAAATGGAATGCTAAAATCATTTACCTCATGGAAGAGAATTAAACACATATAAAGGCTCTTGAAGCAGTTCTTGGCATGTGGTAGGCACTATATATATGTTATTATTTTACTATTATTATTGCTACTAATGATGTTAGGCTGATAATAATTCTGATACTGATGATGTATTCTCAATGCCCAGAATACCACTGCACAAACTAGATACTAAATATTTGTTGAGTAAATGGGTGGATTGATGGAAGTTCCACCAAAGTAATTTCTACCAAATTAATTTCTACTAGAAATTTAATTAACTTCTACCAAAGTAATATCAAACCACAAAGATTTCAGGATTGACTGCTCACTGAGCAAAGCTAAGCATTCGATAAATTCAGATTCTTGATACTCAAGATGCATGGTGATTACGGTTCACGTTCTTCAGGTACTTCATAGCGCAGTTAAGCAAAAAGTGATGTTTGAGATTAGCACCACAAATAATGCTGTGCTCTATGCAACTTCTGAAGGTATTCTACAATGACCAAAAATTTAAAAAGTATAGTGTTGATTTAGCACTGTTAATTAGCAACAAAATCCTTAAAAAGTCTTTTTCCTTTGATCCGGTTGTTCCATTTATAAGATAAAACACACTCACAAAACAAAAAAGTTTTATGCACAAAGATGTATATAATGTTATTTGTAATAGGAAAAATTCAACTTGCTGATGATCTAACCATAGCCAAATGAATAAATAAGTTGGCAAACATAACCACAAATGGAATGTCAGCCAGGTGTATGCTAACAAGGTTGGTCATGCTACCCAAAGTTCTCTAGGAAGATATTTGTGTCAATATGTAAGAATGATGGCCAAATTCCTGAGGGGGATTGAAACAAAACATTTATCTACAACACGTTTGTTTAACCTAAGGTTTATGGAAAGATCCAGAAGTTCTTTGAAACATCTGAATTTCAGGCAAAATTCCATGTATATAGGGGTAGTGTCCATGGCTTACACTAAATTCTGTGTCTGCATAGATATTCCCTCAATGAGGTAAGCACAGTGCTTGGGAATAACTCCAAGCCAGCTACAGATCCACACATGTATTCAGAGACACAAAATGTACCCGATATCAAATCTAGGGGCACACCTCTCAAGGGCTGATACAGATATAAGCCAAGTACAACCAGGGCTAACCTCGCCCATGCCTTTCCTGTATGACCCATAAACTAATAACAGTTTTTACATAGTAAAGGGTTGTGATGGGTAGGAGGGAGTAAAAAAGGAAAAGATAGATTATTTGTGGCCTACAAAACCTAAATGTTTATTCTGGCCCTTTAGAGAAAACATTTGCCAACCTCTGTGATTTGAGCAATGCCAAGATGCAGATGAATTTCAACAGACAAACCCAATCCTGTCCTTGAGTTTTGCACATAGAGTGAAAATTAATGTTTCTCGCAGTGGTCTGAACTTGTTAATTTGGCAATTTGTAAACCAGAACTTCAGTAACAATATCAAAGGCCACTGAATGGAATTTTCTGAAGTTAAAATTTCCCAACATAAAGCTCATTCAATCTTAAAATAGAAAACTAATGGGAGAAGAATGAGAATAGCAATTATTTACATAAATATAAATCTTCCACGGACAATCAAACTGGGTCTTTGGTGTAGACCTAGTAGAACCTTCACTAGGTAACACTGCAAGGGTGCCGAAGGTTAGTGACCACGTACAGCTGAAAGAATTAAGAATTTTACTTATATTTAAATATTGAGCCCTAATTGGTGTAGTTCAGTGGGTTGGGTGTCATCCCGCAAACTGAAAGATCATGGGTTTGATTCCCAATTGGGGGCACATGCCTGGGTTGCGGGCCAGGTCCCTGGTTGGGAGCGTGTGAGGGGCAACTAATTGATGTTTCTCTTATACATCCATGTTTCTCTCTTCTCTTCCTCCCTCTCTAAAAACAAATACATAAAATATTGAATAATTCAGACTAGTTTATTACTTATCAAGAAATTTGAGTCTTTCCAAGAAAAGAAAAAGCTAAAGGAGTTCATCACCACTAAATATTACAAGAAATATTAAAGGTACTTCTTTAAGAAGAAGAAAAAAGATCCAAACTATAAATAATAAAATAGCAAAAACTATGATATATACACCTATCAATACTACTTTAAATGGAAATGAAGTAAATATTCCAATCAAAAGACTTAGGGTGGCTCAATGCATATGAAAATAAGACCCTCACACACGCTGTCCTAAAGAGACACACTTCAGATCAAAAAACACAGACTGAAAATAAAGGGACAGGAAAAGATATTTTATGCAAATGGAAACAACAAAATAGCTGGGGCAGCAATACTTGCATCAGACAAAACAGACTTTAAAACAAGGGTATCACATGAGACAAAGAAGGACCCAGCCATTCCACTTCTGGGTGTTTACCCAAAGAAACCCACAACATTAATTAGAAAGTACATACACACCCCTGAGACTGCAGCATCATTTACAATCGCCAAGATACAGAAGCAACCTAAGTGGCTACCAACAGATGAACGGCTAAAGAATAAGTAGCCCTCTATACAACGGAATGTTCCTCGGTCGTAAAAGTGAATGAAATCTTGCTACCTGCAACAATACGAGTGGACCGACAGTGTGTTATGCAAAGTGAAATGGGTCAGACAGAGAAAGACAAATACTACATGATTTCATGGATATGTGGAACCTAAAAAACAAAATAAATGAACAAACAAAACAAACACACTCACAGATGCAGAGAACATTTTGATGGTTATCAGATGGGAGGGGCCTGAGAGGGCTGAGTGAAAAAGGAGCCGGGATTAAGATGTGCAAACCCAGTTACAAAAACGGGCACAGGGGTCTGAAGCACAGCATAGGGGACACAGTCCATATTACAATAACCATGCGTGGTATCAGATGGGCACTAGACGTGCTGGGGTGACCACTTAGTAAGTTATATAAATATAAACCTCTGATCACTTGTCTCACAATGGAATCGTGTGTGCCAACTGTCAGTTAAAATTTTAAAGTTATTTTTAAAAAGAAATGTGACCCTACTATTGGAGAACACATTGGTGCGACAGTTCAATAGGTCACTATTTGTGCCTTTCACGCTGAAGAGTCCTCTCCTGATTCTAGGGTCAAGGTTTAGTTTGGCTCAAATATCTTATCTTGATAGGCCTTCACTGACCCACTCAAATTAGGGAGGCTTTCCTGAATTTGGCTAATGAAAGTCTACACAGCCTTCGCACAGCTTGTGAGTTCTGGTCTACTTGTCAAATGCGACCAGAGGATTCCCACAGACGTCAAGAGGGAGAAGAACACCATCCAATGGTATGATCGGAAGGGTACTGCGGTAGAAGGCAAACCCGTCAGCACCAGGGAAACTTCTGAGACGGATGTCTCTGGCCTTGAGACAGGGCTGAGCTCCTCATCCCACACAGCAAGGGTTCTGCCCACACACCAGTGCTGTGGTGTTCCTTCAACAAGCCGGCCTCCCGCAAACCGACCCTGGAAAATGTCATATTTGGCCACAGTCCCTGAGGTCTCTCCTCTTCACTCCCCTCCAGCCCACATCCATTATCTGTTCGGACTTTCCTGAGTTCTTTTGTAGATATTAAAAATGCAGTCGATCATTCATTTATTCATCATTCATTTATTCACTCAATCGAACACTTTCGAAATACCAAATCATCAGCAGCGTAACCGACATTCATCTTTGCCTCAATACCAGGCTTCTGAAGACCTGAGATCGGCCCTGACACTGGCCTCGGGGCAACAGAACCCACTTACTCAGAGTTCAATCCCACGCCAACTTTGGCCGCGCCTGATGAGCACACTGTGCCAGGTGGGGTCCCCTCACCGTACGCTGAATTAACATTATATCACAGTAACTTACACCAAAACATCGCCTGAACCCTGGGATTAGTTACTCTACCTCATGACAGTCATCCTGGGTCACCCCACACAGTTTTGGTTCTTCAGGTCAAATACTCTTCACATTGTTCTTTGCTTCTTGGGCTCATTCTGCTGTTTCAGTTGAATGTCTACTTTTCCGGTCAACAAGCTTCCAACATAAAAATTAGTTGGCTATGCAAGTGCTGAGTTACCGCAGTGTGGCTGGTCCTGAGCACGTCACTGCCCCGCAGCTCTCCCTCACACAGGACTGCAAGGACAGTGTTCCCCCCCATGCATGCTGCTCTGGATCTTTCTTCTTCCTCTGTAGGTAAAGCCTCGTCTCAGCTGAAAATCATACATGTTTTTCCAAATAGATCCCACAAAATAACAGCTAGAGTTTATTTGCTTTTAACTGGAGAGTCACACTGGTTATCGCAATTTTACCAGAAGCTCAGATTAATAATTGAATATCTCCCTGTTAACACAAATGCAGGAATATGAATCATTACATGAATAATAAAGTTCGCTTAGCAGAGCTTTAAAAAAATTCATGAGGGGAACTAAGCAAAAACAGTTCTGAGTGGCGAAAATTTGGACACCAGAAACTTCCATTTCAGCATATTTACCCATTCCGAGACCACCTGGTGTGCAAAGAGCTATTCACCCACCTAGGCAGAGTGCTTGAGTTTTGAAAGGACTGCCAGGGAGCTTGGGCAGCAGCCAAGCAGGCGGTGGAGCTGAGATTCTAGGCCAGGAAAGATACCAATCAGGCCAAACCTGCCTGGCGGGTTCTGACTTCTGAAAACCTCCAGGGCTGATGGTCAACAGAGATACAGTCACCACAGTTTGTTTTTTTTTAACCCAGAACTTTGAGTGTTGGTGAAATGGTAGCACAGAGTCACACTAACTCACATTTTGCAGATGAGCCATTTGATGCTGAGAGAGGAGAAATGATAGTGTTCAGTGTCACCAAGTCGGTGTGCGGGCACGGGGAACTAAAACACAAGTCCCTTGTCCTGTCTATTTTTGTTACGCAATGTGATGACGGGTAAGAACAGAAAGTTCAAGACCACCACCAGGGAAGAAGTGAAAATAAATCACTCAATAATTAATTAATGACAAATATCAGAGAGTCTACCTAAGTATTTATCACATACAAAATATATATGGTATAAAACATATGGTATATAAACAGTTTAGTTATATATAAATAATAAACAGTAAATTTATCTAACATAAGAGATTCTTTGCAAAGATAATTAAAAATACATGTATAAAATATGAGGGGGTGCCCCCCAAAACCAGAATTTATAAAAAATTATATACATATTCTTACATGTTTAAACTTCTGTCACCTCCCAAGTACTCCCCATTTGATGCAATACATCTAGTGTGATTTTTTTCCATTGTTCAAACCAGATTTTAAACTCATCAATTTTGATGCCCTTCAGTTTTTCTGCCATTTTTTTTTTGTCGTTGTTGTTTTACCTCTTCCACATCAGCAAAATGTTTCCCTTTGAGGACTTTTTTCATTATGGGAAACAAAAAGAAGTCGCTCGGGGTGAGATCTGGTGATTAGGGAGGGTGGGGCATGGCGGTCAGGGCATTTTTGGTCAAAAACTGCTGAACACTCAGTGGTGTGGGCAGGTGCGCTCATGAATCACCCATCATGAAATGGGCAAACGTGTTGAAAGAGACTTTAGAGAAAATTCACTGGAGCAAACACAACCTCTCACAACAACGCCAGCTGGTGCACTGATACAGATGGGTTCCCAGACACTCACCTAGCAGAGGAAGCCTGGACTACAAGGAGCTCATCCTCTAGAATATAATTCTGTTTTGGGTTTTTGGTTTTTTGTTTTTTTTTTTTTGGTCTCCCCCCTCATACATAGGTCTGAAATTTTCTGGTAAACACAAATGATTTCCTGTTAGTATTGTATCTGTAGCTCATCTTACACAGTAAGTAAACACTGAGCCTTCACAAAAGGAAATCATCCACATTAAATCTACATGTCCACTTGTTTAATCAGTGTGAATAATGGAATCCACAGATTTGCTGCCTTAAAAATTTGGAAATGCCTGGTTGTCCATCACACTACAGATGCTGTCGGAGTTCTTAACTTACACAGTGGAACCTCCAGTCTCCAACGTCATTTGTTTCCATGAAAACTGTTCCAGAATCAATTTGTTGAAAAACTATGTTGCCTGAGAGATGTGTAGCTGATCATACTGGTATTAGCATGAAATGGTTGTTGGGTACAGAATCAAGATCCGAAGTTTTGTTAGACATCAGAGACATTTTTTTTCCATGAACGACTCGGTCGAGAACTGAATGGTTCAAGAAATAAGATAGTGGAGACCGGAGGTTTGACTGTCATTCAACTGAGTTAAGTAAATGAAGAGCCTAAATCAGGATCTAGAACTTAGGGAAAATGTTTTAAAAAGCTTTCCCAGTCTGGTGGTCTGATGTGGAAGAAGGCACGGCAGGCCATCCCATGGTCAGGTGTCCTTGCTGGGAAGGTGACGTGTATAGCACATAGGAAAGAAACAGCTCTGGTTGCATATGTGAGAACACACGACATCAAGGCAAAATAATGGATTTAATTGTAACCTGCCTTTCAAAGTTCCAAGGGAAAATACTATGAACCACACCGCCCCCAGAGGACCCCAAAAGGAGAGAAGTTCCCCACATGTATCAGATCATGGGAATCGCAGCAGAAGAACCCACGGAGGAGTGACTGCAATGAACAAATAAGAGGAGAAGTCTCTTCTTCCCACTGAGAGAATGTATCACACTCCATACTCCGATTCCCTTTCCCAGCCTAGTGGGAAAAGTGGAGGCGGATGATTCGGCTGTGTGTGCCTGGGAGGAGGATGTGGGCTCTGTTGCTGGCACTTGAGATGCGGGGGTTGAACCAGGACGTGCGGTGACTTTGCGCTCATGATCGCCCAGCAGCCTGACGAAGTGGAAAGAAAAGGGGGTGCAGAGCCAAGGAAAGCTCTACAAAAATAGTAGCCTTTTAACTTGAAGTGCATTATCACACTCACCCAAGCTTCAGTTTCTTTGTCTTTAAAGTAAGGCTGATGGTGTCTACTAGGCAGAATCTCCAGGGGTTAAAAACAGGATGGTACATGTAAGGTGTCTGGCACCTCAGTGGCTCTCCTGCTCTCTTCCCTCTTCTCCCACCATTGGATCGACAAAACAGCCTCCCTGCCTCCCAGCTGGGCACAATTCCCTGCCCCCCCATCACTCATGACCAGTGTTCCTCAGCCAATGCTGCCCACTGCCATTACCCTGACTAGGAAGGAAGGAAGGAAGAAGGGAGCAAGGGAGGAAGAGAGGAAAGGAGGAAAGGGAGGCAAGGAGGGAGAGAGAGAGAGAAAGAGAAAGAAAGAAAGAAAAGAAAAAGAAAGCAGGACCAGTTGTAAATGCTCAAGGCCCTGCTGGCCAGACTTTTTCACCCCTTTCTCACTGTTCCCTTAAAAAGCCTCAACTTCACTCAAACCTACTTAGGGACCCATGTGGACAGGCATGCAGTACCCCTGTTACCCAAAATACCCTTGTTTTCCTCCTCTACCCCTTCAAATTCTCCCAATGCCTTTAAAGTTCAACTTATACATTCACCGCTTTCTAGAACATTCCCAAGGTAACGGTGGCACATAGTGACAGCACCATCTTTGGGAATATTAGGGCATCTATTGTCCATGCCATGAGTTTGGCAAATTCTCTTTTATAGCCAAATATTATCTAGTTCCTTAATGCGTTAAGCCACTGTGGTAGATGCCTTAAATAGCCCTGGATTTCTCAACATGAGAAAGTGTCTTCTCCCCAATTAGATGGTAATTTTCTCAAGGACACAACTAGTTAGCAAACATGTCTAATATCGATAGAATGTATGAAGTGGTATGGTCTAGAGGGGGAAAAAACAGTATTCTTGTTGGGACAGTAAGCATGTGTTTGAGAATGCTGGTTATATTTAATTTAAATGGTTTCTATTAGTAAATAAATAAAGCATGGATTTTCTCACCTCCAGCTTCTTGGAGATAAAATGGATAGGTCACTGATAAAGGACAGGAATCTGTCATTTACAGGTTCATTGCTCACCACCTTCCCTTCTGGTTGAGCACGCACTGCATCAGAAGGAAAGCAAAAACAGAGCTGAGCATTTATTTCAGTAAAGTCTGGACAAGCGGACGCGTGGACCACCCTTGGCAGTTCCCAGCACAGTGTCAGGTCACCTGAGCAATGGACTTGAAACACAACTGAACAGCAGAGACGGTGAATTTCTGGTCTGACCGCTCATAAACCTATTCCGTCATGCTTCCCAGGCCTCCCGAAACTTACCATCACACCTCCCACGTTCTATAGCTCTTCCCAGTGCCTCCCAGGAACGCCAGCACGTCGTGCCTGCCCCCTGGAGCTCTCCGTGACTGTGTGGGCCTTTCCCTTCACAGCCCTCTTGGAAGTGTTATTTGTGAAGCTTCAAGTGTGTGAGCTTGCAGCGGGAGGAGACAAGCGCTCTGGAGAAAAGAGCACGCCAGGAAGGCCACATTGCACTGTTACTTCTGGGACACATTTTGTTCTGGGAAAATGTCCTAATAGCCTCTGATGGCAATGTTACTGCCTATCACAGCATTGTGCCTGGGAACACACCATGACATTTTATATGATAATACTGTAGGGAGATAATAGATCTTTGGTACCATAAGCAGCAGATTGATGTGCAACATGGATTAGAAGCAGTGAGCAGCGAGTATCTAATCTACCAAACAGCTCTGTGCACAGGACGGCTCTCATGCGGGGCAGGGGGCGGATTTCCTACCCTAAGGGTGCTGCCCACGGTGGCATGACGTCAGCTGCTTTCTTAGTCCGAACTGAGGAGAGAGGTGCAGCTTGTCAGGGAGACAATAAGGTGCACGAAGCACAGGCTCAGGTGGCAGAGACCTGAACAGGGACAGAGGCAACATGATTTCCAGGTGCTGCACCTTTGCGTAAGTCATGGGGCTCCTCCCTGGTTCAGTTTCCTAATTTTCAAAATAGGTATAATACCCACTTCCTACCATTTTCTTCTTTTTCGGAGATTTGAAATAACGCACAGCTCCCAAAATGCACTAAACAATGATCATTAGTATTGTCGCTATCTGATGAGCTGCCGCCACCCTCCTCTCCCTCACCGCCACGGTCACCGACCCTCACACATGGGGAAAGCGACACTACAACAGGCCCCGTGCATTGTCATGACGACGGAAGGCTCTTTGGCTTTTGCCGGAGCCTGCTGATAAGATCAAGATAAAGGAGAGGGCACACACAGGCTCAGGGGAGTTCAAGAAGGCCTCCGGAGACCCGGTTCCTCGCCTCGCAGGCAGTTTTGAGTAACCACCAACACCATGCCCAGCCATCAGAAACCCAATTCACGTGCGCATTAACGTTCTATTACTTCTGTGCCAAATCACCACTGCTTAGCAGCTGAAGACAGTTTACTATAACACAACATGTGTCACCCTGCAGTTGTCCCCATGAGCAGTCTGGCGGAGGTCTGGACAGACCACGGACAGGGTGTCAGGAGGGTCACATTCCTTCGAGAGGCTGCAGGGTGGACACATTTCCTCGCCTTTTAAAGTCTCTAAGAAGCGACTCACACCCCTTGGCTCATGGCTCCCTCCCTCCACCTTCAAAACGAGCGACGCTCTCTGTCTCTCTGACCCTGCTGCCGCTGTCCTGTTTGTTGCTCTGAGCCTCTTCCGCCCCTTCTTCCACTTTCAAGGACACTGTGATTCCGTGGAGCCCGCTGGCGTAACCCCGGGATGATCTCTCTATTTTAAGGGCAGCTAATGAGCCACCTTAATTGTACCGCCCCCTCAATTTCCCTGCGCCATGTACACTAACGAAGTCTCAGGTTCTGGGGGTCAGGACACAGCACCTTGGGGCAGCCGTTACTCTGCCCAGCACCCTGTTCCAAGGAGAGACGCAGCCTCCAAGCACCAAGTTTTGCCATCCTCCTCGAAAAGGCAACCTGAACATTTCTTGAGCTTATTACGTGTCATTCACTTTGCATTTGTCAACTCATTTACACCTCAGGACAACACGCTTGGGGGGGCTTCTAAAGGGTGGAGGGTTTACAGGAGCAATTATAAAGGACAGACAGACAGTAACAAGGGGGGGTGGAAACGGGAGGGAGGTGGGGAGGACGGGGGTGGCGGGGAAAGGCAGAAAACTGTACTTGAACAACAAACAATAAAGAGTTTTTTCAAATAAAAAATAAAAATAAAGAAAAGAATCGGCTTGTCTCTCCCTCGCCACGCCTGTAACGCTGGCAGAGACCTTCACACGTATAAATTCCGAGATCCCAGCACAAAAGAAAATTCTATGAGAGAACAGAAATCAGAGAGTCTGTGGCTGAGAAGGTCAAAAAATATGTGTCGATGAGACACAGTACTTCTAATATTTATTCATCAAAATATATTTACCATTTCCTAGGCTAAATATTTCTCATTTATTATCCTTAATCAGCACTATTATCTGTATGTTAAAGAAAGAATAAACAAGAGTTCAGTAGTTAGAGAAATTGTTTAAGGAAACATACTAGTAACTGGCAAAATTATCATTTGAACCCAATTAGCCTGACTTGAAAATATGCGTGTTAAACCATTATATTAACTGTTTCCGGTATGTTGGGACACAGGATATCTGGTACAGACGAAAGCTTGAAAGGATTTTAATTTGAACTTAAAGCAATGTAGTGAAGCTATTCCTAAATCCGTGACTATCCCTCCAATGATGATTTCTTTGAAGGAAAAAACCACTCCTTGGGGTGACCCCAGGATGTTCACGGGGGGGAAAAGGGCCCTTGGCCCAGACTCGGGGAGAAGCAAACACGTGGAAGGGCTGACGACTGAACCACCAGGAGCGGCGAGGACAAGCGTCCTAACGGCACAGAGGTGCCACCCTCCGCAGAGTAAGAAGACACACGCACATTCCGCGGAGGGTGGCATCTCTGCGCCTGCAGGGAACTGGAACGCTGGTCCTCATGGAACATAAAGTGTGGCAAAGGCAATAAAAGAGGACAGGCAGATGGAGACCAAAACCTTTAGGTCTGCGCAGGCCATCCTTGCATTTGCAAGATTCTGCCAGAGAGTTACCTTGACCAGATCTGTAGTTAAAAAGAATGTCAGACGACCGTGACGGACATTCGAGCAACATTCAAGGAGTTCTCGAGTCGCAGCTCCTGAGTGAAGAGTGAAGCTGGCACTCCCTGAGATCCTGGGCTGCTCTGTCCCCTGGGCAAGCGGCAAATTCTGCATGAGGTCCGTGCTTGCATCAAGGCACACCGAGGGGACCACGAAGGTCCCCCTTTTCTCAGAGACTCAAGTCGACTTGCTTTGAAGTGCCAAGCCTCCTCTGAAGGGGCGTAATCTAGAGCCTGTCTTGTGTCCACAGGTCGTGCCCTCAGCCCTTCTGGAAGATCTTACACTTTCCCACTGCAGTCGGTCACCATTGTTTTGGTTTTGACAGTAGATCCGCAGCGAAAATTCCGGCGATGGGCCCAACACACTGCGCTTTGGTTTGCGTGTTCAGGGAGAAGCAATCCCTGGGCTTCCCGGTGGCAGGAAGGGGTGAGGCACGCACACAAAACTTGTCTGCGTGTGTACATGTGTGTGCGCGTGTGTTCCCTTGCTAATGGCTTGGCAGTGCTGCACAGGTGGATAATAAAAAGTGAACAGAAAAAAAAGATTTCACTGAAAACAAGAGGATAGGCTTTACCCTTCAGCTAAACAATCATGCCCTACCACTTAAAAATTTCCCTGAACATGCAATTAATGCAATCACTGCGTAGGTGCATGGTAAGTATTTGCTGAACAACGTCTTCAATGAACGAATGTGTTTTGGCCCCCTCTAGGAACCAAACTCTAGATTCGGCAGTTCCCTGGCTATACCCCCCACATGCGAATGGACTTCTCCGGGCTCCAGTTCCTCTTCCATCAAACGGGGATAACAGAAACTAACGGAGCAAACCACGTCAGATGGACAAGACTAATCAGCAATGCACCTCAAACAACACCACAGGGCAGGTCAAAGGTTGAAAAAGAAAGTTTGATTTAAATATTTTTGTATGGGAAGGATCAAGGCATTAACTTGATGCTCACAGTTTATTTCTGTCTAAAAGGAGAATGAATCCCCTTTAGACCCAGAACACACAGCAGATTATAGTGCAGAGCATTCAAAGAAGAAACAGGAGCTCAGGGACTTTGCCACGGTGAGACTTCTTTCGTGAGTTAACAAACAATGAAAGACAAGCATTTATAATTCTCTTTGGAGAGGATAGAAATAATGATGTGATTAGCAACATGCGTATGTTGAGAGCTTTCTACATGCCAGGCACCGTGCTAGATGCTCCTCCTACGATGACCTGAGTTTTCAACTTCAAAATGCTTAAAGTAACAAGGACTGGCTTCCCTGCTTCACAGGTCAGAAACTGAAGCTTCGAGAGGCTGCATGCTGGTCGGTGCTGCACAGCTGGGGTGCAGATGGGAGTCCAGCTGACGCCACCTTAGAATCCGATGCTCACCATATTCTGTCGCACAAGCCCCAGCCCTCTCTTCGACTAGGATACAAAGACTAAACATATTCTTCCAATGATCCCCGAAGGTGAAATAAGTTCATATGGGGGGCTCCACCCACAGGGCTCCCCCCCCCCCCGCCAGCTGCCACGGATGAGAATAAGTCTACCAGGACATGATCTGCTTGGGGAGGAAAGGTGGCCGATCTCTCAAAGGAGAAGGGCCAAGAGCCTTTTCCTCAATGGGCTTTTATTAGGTTCATTTTGCACAGGAATACAGGTAAAGCTCATTAATATTGCCATGCAGTAAGGATCAAACAAAATAGATAGCACATAAGAACTATGGAGTCAGGGTCTGTTAGCTAAAGGGCTACAAAACTTTGGGAAACAAACTTATTCCTGCTTGGACCTTTATCATTTAATGGAGAGCATTCTTAGCAAAGCAGGTTTCACAGGATTTTACACATTCTTTCTCAGGCCTGATCACCCGGGGAACCCACCCTTTCCAGCACAGGGCTGCACCGCCCTCTGTCATTGTTTCAGGCTTAAGTCAGGCAGGGGAAGCAAGGCAGCCAAGACATTAGGAGATTTCTCACAGACACAATGAGGACTCAGACTATGTCAAAGCCGAGGAGCAAAAGTCTGTCACCCCCTTTTGCTGTAGCCCCCCCAAGTCCGTCCTGGGAGCTCCCCATGATCATATCTGTCTTAGGTTGTTCCTCCCCTGAGGAATCGTACCTGTCATTGGCTAATGGATCAAGTGCTGGGGGCCAGTTATGGATGAAGTAAAAGGAGAAGCGGCGCCCCTGCCAGGGAGGTAAGCTTTGTCTCCTTAGTGGCTTAAGGTCCGAAGGTCGCTCACTCAGCCTTAGCCATGGGGGGATTACAGCTTCTTAAACCAGGCAGGGTCGTTCCCAACGCATACGGAGCAACGTGGATTCGGAACTATATGAAACACATGTAAGAGAATCAGCACAACTGGATGACACCAAAAATAAAGAAACAGAATATTCCTAGAGTTTTCCTCCATTCCTTAGCAAGGAGCTGTTTAGAAAGTGGTAACAGAACGTAACTTCATCATAGACGGTGCGTATCTGTGCAATGCGTGGTTACGGAGCAAGATAAATATTTAAAAGCAGATACATGAAACCAGATCTGATTGCTGAAGCTTCCCCATTGGAAAATTTGCGAGTCAGCTCTGAACACTGAGAAAAGCGCATGGTCAATTTCACATCTCTGCATTGTCAATGAGTTATGGGGGAAGAAGAAGAGACACAATCTTCCTACGTTGTGGGTAGGTAGCTAGGCTGCTAAAAGACAAGGAAAGGGGTAGACTACCTTTCTGTTGCAGAGCAGATTCAGGAGCCATGCGGAGAGCAGGGAAAACTAACTCTCCATGTAAAAGAAGTGACGCAGACTGAACTGCAAGGCGGCTTTAACGAGAAGTGGGGGCCCCAAGGGTGGCCATGTCCTCCTGCCCTGAGAAAGGCAGTGCGGGGAAGGCTCTCCAAGAGGTCAGGCACCAGGACAGGCAGCTCACACGGGATGGATTAAGAATAAAATATATGACACAAAGTGAAAGTCAACTTCAATTTTTATTCTTCTTCTGTATTGTTTATAACGAACTCTAGCGACTCTATTCTCCCTGTGATTAAGTTTACATGTTTAATTTTATGGTATAACTAATATTTAATTTTATGTTGTTCACACTGCTACAAATTAAAACCCAATCGCTGCCCCCCAATCTTTAATAAAGCCTGTTTCAAACACATAAACATCTCGAGGAGAAATCACGCAGCATGAATCACACCTCCCTCTTAGATGGGTGAGAACTCAACAGGGCACCTGAGAGAGAGTTCAGTGCAAGCGGAAACCTGGACCCACGGAATCCGTATCTCAAAGGACAGATGACTACAAAGGAGATCCATTCTCCAGAGGAATCACACTAAAATACCTAAATTACATGATCAAACTTCATAAGCACCAGGCAATTCCATGGTCACGCTCTCAAGATCCCAAGCAAAAGAAAACTTCCAGAAATTACGTTACTCAGGTATCTGGAAGACAGCCTACTTGGAGGAGTGAATGAGAGACAAAACCTCCGAAGTCGGCCCAGAACTGAGCAGGCGCACTTGGCCGTCCTGGAACCCGATGATGGAGCTGCTCGCCACGACGGTGCCGGCCCTGGCGCTTCCTTCACAGGGTTATCAGGAGAGTCAAGTGATGTAAGAATGTGAACTTCAGAGTCAAATGTATTCAAAACGCACTCACCCTAGGAAGCGCTGCAGGGCAGTCCTACACAGACATTGGGGAAAAGGGGATGATCGGCCCTCAGAAGAGAAGAGAGCCCGAGCCAGCCGTGTGCCCAAGAAACACTAACTCTCCACGTGTGCCGAGCGCATCGTGCGTGCAGATGCACCGTCGACTCCGAGGTACTGGACCGTTCATGTAGCTCTTCTCCAGACTGTACAGGGCGATACCACAAACTCCTTGAGACCTAGAGCCATGTCTGTGCCGTTAACCAGGAGATAGCCTGAATTACGGACCACCCAGGAGGTACTTTGCAACTGGATAAAACTAAAACGCAAGTATCTTCAGTGGGTAACAAGTGGCTGAATCTAACGTCTCCCCTTGGCAGTCTGAAAGACCCCAGTGAAAGAAAAAATATCACCAAGCACTTAGAGCACCATCAACCCTACAGGGAAGAAATATGGGACTGGGTTTTCTGGGAGAACTGCCCTTCACGGTCGGGAATGATGAATGATGAGGCTTCAGGCAGATCAGATAACCTGAACCGAGCAGAGTGGGTCCAAGCTGTGAAGGCTCATTAATGAGCCTGCGGTCCCATTGGCACAGCATCACATGTCACAGGGGACGTCACAGGTCACGAAATAGAGGCCCCTGCAATTCCCCACTGGGACTGTATTTATCTTGAATTATTTACCACCAGATTCCCTGACAGTGGGAATAGACTCATTATGTGGGTTTCGTATGGGGGTGGGGGGTCCTCGAATGGTAATTAATCCACCTCTAAGAGACTGAATGGGTCTCACAGAGCTACAGCCCATAAATTACTACAATTAGTGTCTTTATGGGATCATGCAAGTTTCACGGCACGAGAAACCACATTTCCAGAAAGAACAGTGAGTGGAAAACACTTTGGAATAGATTGCCTCTGGTTCCTGTGAGGTGGCATTTCTTTCAGGCTACATTAGGTCCAATCATTTCCATGAATACTATCTGCTGGGGGAAATGGATGGCAGAATTTTAAAGCAGGCAAACGCAAGATGGCTTTTCATCAAACACTGTGTTCTAGCCCCAGCAACCACACGTACCGGAAACGGCTGTGTGAGAAGTAATTATGATTTAAATATGCGGACTCAGTAGCTGTGACCTTTCGAAGATTCCCCTTGTCACCGTTGGAAGGGGGTCCAAACCCTTCAGCATAGCAGAGACCACGGTGCCCTCAGTCAGCCGCCTCCTGCCTCCCTCTCCAGCCGTATCTCTTTGTAGTCTCCAAAACATGCCATGTTTTGTGTTTTGGGGTCGTGTTTCTCCCTGTCTCCTGCACCTGAAATTCTTTCTTTCCCTTCTGCTTGGCAGACCCAAATCCTCGGTGGTTCCATTGGGAAGCTGCCTCCTCTGCGAGTTCCTCCGGCAGGCATGGCTGCTTGCTCCCACCTCTGAGCTTGCAGGTGCCTCCCCAATCACCTCCCTGGTAATGCCCAGTGCCCTGCGCTGTGGGTGTTCTGTGCCTGCAAACAGGCCACGGGCTCCTTTGGGCAAGGACGAAGTCTCCCCCTTCCGCTTCCCCCCAAAGCCTGCCAGGGGGAGAGGCACACGATGGGTGCCCACCCTGACAATGCGGCTTTGATGAAGGGAGGGGAGGCCACACATCCCAGCAACTTGCAAAACCATGCATATCCAATAAGCCAGATACGAATTCCAAACTGGATGTGAAAACACGGGGTTGACTTTGCCACAACACAAAGTGACAGCGGATGCCATGGAAATGTGATCTTGTCCATTTGAGCTGGCCACTACGATGGAGAACCATGCAGAGCGCTGCGTACTGAACGAGTTACATTTATGAGTACCTTGCTCCTTCTGCCTGGAATTTTCTCACCTCCAATACCCAAATTTCATCCTTAAGTCAAGGTTGGATTTACCTCCCAGCTCCCCTCAACTCACCTATCTCTGAGTCCCTACTATACTTTAACTGCTTTCCCTCTGTGGCACTTGTGACAGTCCCTCTAGCATCCTAATCACTTAGGTAATTTATGTAAGTTATTAAAACAGATGTTTCACACTAAATTAGAACTTGAAGGCAGAACCCCATGTGTTTGTTCTCGTGGTCAATTTCTGCACAATACCACCCCAACCCCTCACCCCCGCCCACCACCAAGTATCTTAAAACAATTGTTTTCTCTCTCATGATATCTGGGGGTCCAGAACTGAAATTGCTCGGTTGAGAAGTTCCAGCCTAGAGTTTCTCCTGTTCTCACAGGCAGACAGTGGTTGCAGCTGGGATGGTGATGGGTGTTTTCCCCATTTGAGGTAGCGCGGGCTTCCGCACAGGATGGAAGCCTCAGACTTCTTGAATATCAGGTCAATGCTCCCTAGTCAACAGCACCAGTAGCTGAGTTGTATTTACAACCCACCTGCAGAAGCCAGAATGGCTGTATTCTATTAGTTAATGCAGGCACAAAGGCCCTGAGTAAGTTCAAGGGGGGCTAGGTTATAGACTGTACCTCTTTACAAGGGAGAAGGAAAGTTCTGGAAGAGCATGCGGAACAGGAAATATTGTCACGGTCGTTTTTGGAATATGCAATCTGTATTATGCATGTTTTTAGCCTTACTTCCTAACACTGGTCTTATGTGCCTGGACTGGAGCTCAGCAAATGCTTTTGGAATGGCTGAATCCGAGATTGCTGAGTTACAATAACAATGACTGGTACTAAGCATCTGAGCCAACATTCTTCCCTTATTGGATCCTTGCTGTCCGTCAGCTGCTTGTCCAAAGGAGGGAGGAATGCAGAAGATTCGTGTTTCATTGGCCCTAGTGATTAAGAAGAATTGCGTATATATTACTCCTCCCAAACAAACTCAAGTCAGGCCAAGCAAATGTCAGTTTTAATTACTTTAGTAGAGTTATCTAGATCCTAATCAGAAAAGTACTTGGTTATTCCTCTGACTTCCCTAAGAGTTTTTTTATTTACAGTTCTAATACCTACCCAGTTGACAGAAGGCTCTAAATATTCCAGCAACTTTTAACGACTTAAGGTGAGGACTGCTGCGGCCCAGTACGTATGGGAGCGCACGACGGACCCGTATTTGTGTCTGTGTGTTTAGCAGCGGTTGTTTTTGTCAAGGCAAACTCTTCCCTCCAACGGCAAGAGTAAAGTTCACTGGGTTTGAGAATTGCTCCACGCAGCTGCTCTGTGTTTTGAAACACATTTGTGCGGCGTGGTATGCATGGGTGTATGTGCATTTGTGCCTCAATTCTTGAGTCAAACAAACACACTGAAACACATGCACGCTTATTTGAGCAGAAAACCTAAACCAACAAACTCTCGTATTGCTCACAAGTTCTCTGCCCAAGACAAGCAGTTTGAGGAATTTACTACCTTTTGCCAGAAATTACGCTCAAATGTTATCCTCGCTCCTAAAATGCTGGTATCTTGAGTGCAGGGATTACGCCTGATGTTTACTGGAACCCCAGCGGAGCCTCCATACTTAATGAGGGACTAGCCGCAAAATAAGCACGGACGGCGGAGAGACCAGCAAACCCCACGTGGCACAGAGACGGGCGCAGGCCACCAGGTCCAGCCACGGGGTCCTGGTGAGTTGTAACAGATGGAGCCTGCTGTACCAGCGAGCTTTGGGGCTAGAAGGTACATGCAAACACAATACTGTATTGTCTGAATTTTTATCATATTGCAGATTTTTTCCTTGCCGTAAACATCATGAAAAACCATGTGAAACTTAGGGCACAAACATTTAGACCTACACAACCTGTTCCAGAAGATTCCAATTCCTTCTACAAGTAAGTAAAGGAGAGGCAGCTTGCAGGATTCTGTAAGTTGACACCAAATTGAGCCTCGGTCTTTAGACTGGTAAAAGTATCTTCCACATTCTACCTCTGAGGTAATTTTTAAAAATGAAAACATATAACAGCTATAAGAACACTTTAAATGTCAGTGAGCACAATACAAATGTAAGAGATGACTGCAAAGGGTTATAATTTACAGCGGTCCTACATGTATTTTAGGGACCGCTAGCTAACATTCAAGACCCTCCACAGTGAGACCCAAGTCCACCCACCTAGTTTTATTTCCACTCTCTCCCAGCATAGGCTCTAACTGCAATTAAGCAAACTGAATTATTCCCTCCCACATGTACCAAGTCCATCTCCAAGTTCCAGCCCCCCCCCTTACCCTTTCCTCAGTTTTTACTACCTGGGATTTTCTCCCATAGTTTCTATATGGATGGAAATTTTATTAATTTTACCAATTTGTTAAGTCCCAGTTGCAATTTCTGTTCCTCCCACATATTCTCTCTTTTATGAATTGTAGAGTATAAATAAAGGGTATGGTATAAACAACTAGGTACCAGGACACACAGAGTTAATTGCACTGGGGCAGTTTGCTAGTTTAGAATCCTTGGTCAAGACACCGAGCCTTCTTCATGTAAAATGGTGCTAGGAAGTACCCCTCACTGGGTCTCCTCAAACCAGATCAGTCAGTCCACCCCAGATACCACACTAGGAACTGGGGGGGAATAAAGATAAATATTACAAAGCACTATGCTCAATGAGATCAGCCTTCTAGGAGAGACAGATAATTAAACTAACAAGGACACTGTTGAGTCCTGGGCATCCCAGGCTCTGGAAGGACAGAATGACCTGCCAGATATTTTCAGCAAAAATATTTACCTTCATAAGATCCACACACATAAGAATGTTTAGATAAACATGGACAGTGTGAGCCCACTTGCCCTCGGCAGAATACCTGCAGCAGGAGGAATGCAAAAACAGGGGAAGCTCTTTCAGCTCAGTGTGGCACGTCAGTGTGCTCCTCGTCCCTGCATCAGCCCTCCAAGGGAGGGAGCTGTGGATTCTGCAGGAGGAGGTGGGGGGAGGTCAAGATCATGTGTCTTCTGAATGATGAAGACAGAAATCATGTCAACTTCCCACTTGGAAAAAGTGGAAGTGAGTGATTTACCTTGCTGTAATGCAAGCAGATGGCAAGGTCATGGGGACTCGTTTGGAGTATTAGTGAATTGTCTCTTCACATTAAGGACTTTTGAGAGTTCTGAGAAACTCCCATGACTCAGAAGATTGTGTGTTCTCGCTGAATAAGCAGCCATCTAAGCCCATGAACATGAAACCACAAGGACTATACGAGAGCATGGTTGACTGCTTTGATGAAGTGCAGGTACTCAGATTCAAGGTAGCATGTGGTGACAGAGATACAATGAGAGACAGTAACAATTCCCATGGAGCTGTCGTTTACTAAATGGAATCACAGGCTTCGGGGACTCACAGAGCTAGCTGGTAGAAATAAAGTAAGAACTCAAAGTGAAAGAGTTTGAATTCTGTTTCAGAGTTTCCTGAACTTATCCAGTACATCTGGAGTTGCAGCATCCTTATATATTGAAATGATTAAGCATCTACCCTAAAAGTGCAACAAAGTTTTAAAAGGAATTAATTGATCTAAAATCTCCCAAGCTCTGTGCCTATATATATATATACACACACATACACACACACACATATATATGTATTGACAAAATAAAAATATAGGTTTACATGTAAATACACATGTGATTGTATATAGATATCTATTTGAGTCATTATTAAACAAACAAATACAATAAAATGGCAAATTACACCTTTGTCTGGACTACAGAAGCCACTGTTTACCCTGTTAGAAAAGTAACTCTACATTGCGGTCTTTTATAGTAACCACAAAAAGATAAGAGAGATCCAAGATATTTACATTAAGTCACTGTGTTTTGCACATTTTATACAAGAAACTTTTAGATCGGCAATTTTGGAGTTAACATGAAAAATAATGTTAGACCTGAATAGGCCATTGATCATTAACTAATTCAAGTTCAGTTTGTTACAGATAAGAAAACATGAGGTCAGATAAAGGAGGTAACTCTTTAGGCTATGCAGCAATGGCTGATAGAAAACATAACAGAACTTAACATCATAGAACAGATGATTTCAAATCCAGGTCTGTTACTCAAATTACAGAGCTTTCACAACCTTTCGTTTCCTTATAGGATAGGCATTTTGTATGAAATGCATCTATTAATATGCAATCCACTAGTTTAGATTTTTTTTTTAAAAAAGTGACTAACAAAGAGAAAGAAAAGAAAGCTAAACTCAATTGGTTTTCTTTACTGAATACAGTAAACCAAAAAACTGGCTTCAATTATTCAGAAGCTAAAAGGATCCTCTACATGAATAACATAAAAATTAAATTCTGACCTAATTATAATTATTATCACAATGTTACCATCTGGAAACCCATGTTCTCTAAGAGAATTTTAGCATGAAATTTTGAAAGTTCTATAGAAAACACAATAGCTACTTTCTTAGTCTAAAAGTTGGTCAACAGCATAATTTCACATTTCAATGGAAAAATCAAGTCATTTGATGGGTCACAAGACCCTATACTTTAAGACTGAGCCATAGAAGAAGTTGGGTATTTTCCCACTGCTCACGAAAGCCTCCGTGGGTAGAATACAGAACTACTCGGAGAGAAAGAGAGACACAGCATACCCTCCCTTGCAAGGGTCTCCCTCCGCAAGGGGAAGCCGGGTGGATGAGAGGACAGAGCCCAAGGAAAGGGCTGCCTTCGGCTGACAGAAAACCCAAAATGGAAACTTCAAGCATCAATTCAAATGATGATCGAGGGGCATGTTCCACACGGGAACCTAAGTGCCAATAAAGAACCATGGAAAATGGGCAGGGGCTAGAGGCTGTGAATTGTTTCCTCTTTCCCACAGGTCCAGCGGCAGCGGAGACCTGTACCCAGTGCCTTGGGAGAGGAAGTCGGAATGAACTCAGAAGGGCGTGTGGGCTCCAGTCAAGCAGCCCAAGGCCCAGAATATAAAACTCCAGCTCAGTCAAGACATGGAAAGGCTTCCCTTGGGAAAAACAGGGTGGTGCTCCAGAATCAGACGGACTGGGGAACAAGGAGGCTCTCCCTGCAGAAAGTTACCAGAGAGAGGGGAAAGCCCTCTCTGTTTGTTACAGAGAGAGGGGAAAGGGAGTAGGGTATGAGGAAAGCCAAAGAAAGAATGCAAGCAGGTGAAGGAAGGAGGGAGAGGAAGAAATTCTTAGGGAGGGAAGAGAGCAGGAAGAACAGACCTTAGAAATTCAAATACTCCTGCATCAGATGGGACAAGATTATGAGACTCTCAAGATCTATGCGGCGCTCAGTCCCCACTCCAGGAGTGAGGTGGTGCGTGGAAATTTCACAGAAGATGGGGTCCCTGCTCAGGTACCTACTCCATGGATACCACGGAGGGTATCTCTCTGTGCATCAGTTTCCTCTTCTGCAAAACTCAAAAATACTGCATTCACAGGCTTCCAGTGAACACTGAGAAGTAATGCGTATGAAAGCATTTGGTAAATTCACAGGGCCATCATTACGCTCCTTGCAGATCACAGGTTTATTGACACTTTTCCTTCAGGGTGCCTTTCTAAAGCAGTTCCTAGGAGGGAGTGGTGAACCGACAGACAGCCGAGAAACAAGGGAACTCCTCAAAAATCTGTGGCTGGTGCTGATTAAACACAAGACAGGTGTGAACGTCAGCCGCCCTGAGCCAAACCTCCCCAGCAGGGGTGATCATGGCGAGAACACAGGCTTCCGCACCGCATCCCAAAGGGCTGCTACTCTCAGGGAAATGTCGGACCAGGACACAGTTTTGCCTCGGAGTTCGTTCCACTTGGTTCTGGTGACTACCCAGATGCCAAGGTTTCACGGCACCTGTCCGTCCACGCCATCCTGACCCAACTTCTCCCAGGAGAACCTGATGCCCAGCCTCCGGGTTTTATATCCTGCCCCGTCCAAAGTCAACCTGAAGGAGGATGGGGACTGGGTAGGGTGAGAAATGGCTCTCTAGTAAGTTGTTTAAGGGTGGTTTGTATAAACAGTAGCCAAGAACAAGTTCTCAGAGGTCTTAAAGTTCCTTGTAAGACTTTAAAGATTTTCACGTCACAGATAAACATATAACAATTAAAAACACCATCTTCTGCCATTACCAATATGACTGCTTTACTTCTAAATCTTTTCTCATAGTTCGGGTGTCCCACTCTGAATTATATTTACAAATGAACTGTCACCAGGCCTACAGAGCTACTTTAATTGTCCCAGGCTAATGAGAGGAGAATAAAGGCAGATTTAGTAGCAAATGATGAATTCCTGCCCCCCGAACGCCAAATGACATCATTGCGGAGGGCAGGGACGACGGTTCTGAAGCTGCGAGGACACTGACTTCCACCCAACAGCAAGAAAACGCAGCGCATACCACAGCCCTAGTGCAAGCAACTATTTGATTTAGCAAAATTAATTCCTCTTGACAATTTATGTCTGCCTTTGTCATTTGTTTGGCTTCAGTTTGTTAATTTGTTTGACTTCAGAGTAGCATGAATTAAAAGCATAAGGAGTTTAGACCTGGTTCTATGTGTATGTAGACTTCCGTAATGTGAGGATAAACTGCACAGTCTAATTCCACACGGCAGCGTCAGGGAGAATATTTGCCTTAGAAGGCCCTGCACGCACAGGAGTTGGATGCTGACCTGCACGGCAGCTTGGCTCCCATGGTTCTGGGTGGGCCCCTGTCTGGGCGGGACGGCCGGAATCCGCTCCCAGGAGCCAAGGAGGAGAAATACATGGCGTGTACCACATCGCACAATTCCACTGGCATTTGAGAGATTTGTTTTAAGCTGTTAATCTAGTTTCTTTTTTTATTCTCAGACTCCTGTTAATGTTCCAATTAAGTAGAAAACAAGGAAATGAAAAAGATGTGTTTTTAGTAAACTGAATTTCCATTTGGGCTTTATTAAAATCACCATGGAAATTATGGAAAAGTTCATCTCAGAATATAATACCAATTGTGTTTCTCTTCTTGTGATTAGAAAAAGAGGCAATATTAGGTGTGGTGCTGGTCCATGTGTAGACAAAGTACTGAGCAGTGCCACTCAGTCAGGAACAATCCAAGGACAGGAATGATCTTGTTCCACTATGAGCTGCTGTCACCCCAAACAGGTCCTCATACGGGACAGGCATGTGCCCGTTAAGTTACCATCCTGCCTGTCGGACTCACAGCTGGAATGCTCCCACGGGCTCAGCCCCGCCCCAGAGGTCAGGATCCAGTGAAGCAACCCTAACACAAGAATTCGCAGCTCAGTGTCAAGTCAGCCTAAGATGTGTATCCTGGCCACTTGCCTCTCGGATTCTGAGCCCCCAGTTCAGGAAAAGTGGCCCTATGCTGAACTGTCCAGTGTGGCCAGGGGTCAATGCTCTTCCCGTGAATCTAGCCCCCGGTGGAGAATCTCCACAGCCAGGTCACTGGGTGCCAGTCCCCTCCCGCCACTACCTCTGCCCACTCTGCTGCCAGAGTCATCATCACTCATGGAGGAGGTGGCAGACCGAGCGGTGAAGACTGTGGGCTGAGCCAACACGCGATGTGTTGTTCAGCTGTGGCGGCAGCTTGACACCAGTCTGGTCCTGGCCAAGTTTTCCACCACTCTACAGCTCAGGTGTTTCACCGGGGAGACGAGTACAGAATGCAATTTATAGAATGGTTAGAAGGAAGAAATGAACTGATTTGTATAAAACCTTTGGAACAACGCCCGACTCAGAGTACATAGTCAAGAGGTTGGCCACATTTATTTATTTATTTGCTGAGGTCTCTCACCCCCCAGCACCCACACCAATATCCCTGGTACTGATACCCTTTTTCCCCTGGAAGGCTCTTCAGCCACCAAATTGTGGTTTTCTTACTGACTGTCTGCTACTTCCTTGGGTTACCCCTTCCATGCTTCCCTACCAGGGGGGCCCTCCGGTCATCCGTAGTAGCATCATTGAACAACACCTAAGTACTATTTTTCAGTCTTTAATCCTTGCAGGGCCCTAGCATGGACTGGCCGTCCCCTGAAGAAGATTCACTCTGACACTTACCAGTTCAGGTGCAGGAGTCACGATGTCCCTGCAATAGCACACACCCCTACCTGGTGCGCAGGCTCCTGTCCACCAGGCCCTAAGTACGAATCCTCAGCCCCCTGTAGGCCGTCCACTGGGAGCGGGGTTACAGCCACAGACACCACACGGCCTTCCTGTGGGACATCAGCATTGCGTGGAAAAGTCACAGGTGAAGGTTTGGAGCAAAAGACAAGGGCAGCACGAGAGAAGGCTAAGAAAACACCGTCAGGCAACAGGAGCTGCTCGCCTTCGCCATTTCACAGAGCTCCACGTTCTACAAAGGCCTAGATTCTCTCCTTTCAGCCTCGTGGAAACACAATGAAATGACAAAATGTGGTCAAATGGCTGGGCCGGTGCTTGATACAATTTCACCTTTACAAGTAGCTGATATGCCAACAAAAATGAGGTTCAAAAAAAATCACAGAAAAGGAGCTGCAGCTTTTCTGCACTTTTGCTCCTGAGTTTAACCCACGGGGCCCTCGCTGATGACTTGAACACACTATAATTTTCTCCACCAGTAATTTTTTACTGCAGAGTTCAGTTCTTGCTTTTCTGTCTGATTCTTTCAATTCAGCAGTCTCCTTTTTGGAACTTTTTCTACAACAGCCCCTTTGATTCCTTCTATCTCAACTTGAGATCCTCCTCTGGAGCCCTGCGATGTGAATTTCATTTAAAATTTCTCTGGAGAGACCCTAAGGTGACCCCCAAAGATCACCAACCCCTGAATGTTTGCATGGGTATGAAAATGTCCTTTGGGTGTGGGAGGGGCCTGTGATTTGCTTCCAGCAATAGCACATAGCAAAAGTGATGGATTTTGAAAATGTAATTAAGGCCTCCAATGGGTTGATTTCCAGTTACTGAACAGTGAGTTATTTTCTGGGTCAGTCTGACACATGAAAAAGCCCACAGTAAAGTGACTGGGCCACCCTGGAGATGAAAGCTTTATCTTCCCCAGCTCTTTGATGAGAGTGACGAGATTGAAGAAGTCCCTATGGGAGAAACTGCAGGCAGCTCTGAGGTCTAAGAGACCTTAGACCTTAGGTGTCTTAGACCTAAGATCTCTAAGGCGGCTAGCTGCCTTCCCCCAGTGAAAAGCTCAGGTCCTCACTCATATAGCCACAGGGAAATTGATTTTGCCAATAACCTGAATGAACCTGGAAAGAAGATTCTCCTCCAGTTGATTTGACAGACGAAAACACAGCCTGGCACATACCTTGACCACAGCCTTATGAAAACCAGACCCAAGGGTGAGGCTCAGCCATGCCGGATGCCTGGCCCACAGAATCCACCACAGTCACAGCAGCTGATCAACCACATTGCACAAAATTCTACCAAGTTGAAACAACAGAGGTGAGAAGCTTTGGCAGGGGGTGCATAATAACAAAATCACCAAATTCAAACTGAGTAAATGTAGAGTGGCCAGTTCAATAAAATCATGTTGAATTTAACTTGAGGTTTGGAACATGTGACATTTTGAGTGAGTCCCCAAATTCCTTACCAAAATGCATGACTCTGTGCCACTTATTAGAAAAACAAGTTGGAGCAGCAGCCCTTCATTGACAGGCAGGAAATATTTTAAACTAATGGGATCCCAGCGGGCGTACGAGAATTCACTGGGAGGCAGAGGGCACTGCAGATAAATGGGCGCGATCCCATGGTGGGTATCAGGAGGGCCAGGCAGCCCTGTAATCCCTGGTGGGGGGGCGAAGGGGAGTGTTTGTGGAAAGGCAGAGACCCTGGGGAAATATCACTGAAAGACCCTCTTTGCCTCTGCACACATTTAAAGAACACACACACACACACACACACACACACACCCCCGCAATACCAACAAGCTCCTCTTTGTTCTTTTGCAAAGATTTCTCAGGCCATAAAAAAAAAAAATAGGGCTGAAGTTAAGCAAATGTATGCTATTTTAGTAAACACAGCACATGAGAAACCCTGAGTTTGCTGTTTATTAATATTTATAAGGTTGGAATGGAAAACTTAAAAGACAAATTTACTTGAAGGGCCCCCATCAGCAGCCAATCTGGGGCTCCCCTCTGGGCCTCCAGGCAGACAGGGAAGGAGCAAGGCAGACGCTGCGTGCTGCCCAGTGCCTGCCTATCACAGCAGAGCTACATGCACGCAGTCACCACAGACAGAGAACTCAGTGCCAGGAGGGCTCTTGGGTTCTTTCCTCCGATTTTTCTGACTGGGCAAGAAAATCTACCTGCTTCAAACCCTTGCAACGGCAGTTTGGGTCACCGTTGCTCTTGTTTTTAGAATGTTTATTCCTCCTGTTTGTTTAATCACTCTCATTCTATATTCTGGAATGATTTGAAACTGTTCATCAACTTCCACGGAGCAAGCATTCCATGGTGTAAACATAGGTGTCCTTGTCACGGAGTATCCTAATGTCCCCTTGGGGGCTCAGAGAAGTAAAGAAGAGAGTAGGAAACCTACTGTCCGAGGTCATAACCCTGTCATTGGGCTAATTGTTTCTCAAGGTTCTCCTGCTTCTTCATCCTGATTCTGACCCTGCAGACCAGTGTCTTTATGCTCCTGGTGGACGAATCAACTCTGCATAACTGGTGAGAGAGTCACGGATACTCAGACTACATTCTGAAGAAAAGAGGGAACCATGGGCATGGCACGTATGCAGAACTCAAAGGGGAAACTCTGCTTTTACGTGCTTGCAGGCTGAGCTCCTATGCAATGTTTCTTTGGAAGAAAGTTTTCACCCATAAAAAAATATATTGGAAAACTGCCACCTTAGCTCATTTATAGTTTCTTTATCCTTCTGAAATTTCATCTAATTTGTACCACCCTATTGCAAACTCAACTCAAGCCAGGAAATGTGCATACTTGAGTAGAATGCTGTGATTTAGATGAGCTACATATATAGAATAAAGAAGTCACACCTAAAAGTAAGTGACAAGACAAATCAAAATTAAAACCATGGGCAGAGGTAAAAAAAAAAAAAAATGGGCATGCATGAATATAAACGACTACTTGATAGAATTCCATTCACTAAAGCCAGAAAACACATCTTATATTTTATTGTCTATGACTTTATTTACATGATATTCTTGAAAGATAAAAAATTTATGGACAGAAAATAGATTGGTAGTAAGTCTAAGGGTAACAAAATTGTTCTATTTCTTGATTATGGTGGTGAATACAGGACAATATGCAATTGTCAAACCTTACAGAACTGTACACTAAAAAGCTGAATTGTATTGCGTACCTATCAGATGATATGATTTTGTGTATAAAAATATAACATTAATTTCATCAAATTGAAAAACTGTGCTACAAATACCACCATCCAGAAAGCGAAGACATACACACCACACAAAGAAAGTATTTGCAAATCATTTGCATGATAATGGACCATATCATGAATACATAAAAAGTGCTTTCAACTCATTAATAAGATTAAAAACTCAATTAATAAAGTATATGACTAGACATTTATCCAAAGATATACAAATAGCTAATAAGCACATAACACAATAACCATTAGACACTAGAGAAATGCAAATTTAAAAAATGGGACAACTGTAATAACATAATCAATAAAACACATTGAAATTAAAAAAAGAAAATCAGCATCAGTAGCCATCAGACAGATGCAAATTAAAACCACAATGAGATACCACCTCACACCAGGCAGAATGGCCAACATAAACAAATCAACAATCAAGTGTAGGAGAAGATGGAGAAAAGGGAACCCTAGTGCACTGTTGGTGGGAATGCAGACTGGTGCAGCCACCGTGGAAAACAGTATAGAATTTCCTCAGAAAACTAAAAATGAAACTGCCTTGTGACCCAGCAATTCCACTGCTGGGATTATACCCTTAGAGCCCTGAAACACCAATCCAAAAGAACCTATGCACCCCTATGTTCGTAGCAGTGTTATTTACACTAGGCAAGTGCTGGAAACAGCCTAAGTGCCCATCAGCAAATGAGTGAATCAAAAAACCATGGCACATTTACACAACGGAATTCTACACAGCAGAGAGAAAGAAGGAGCTTATACCCTTTGCAACAGCATGGGTGGAACTGGAGAGCATTATGCTAAGTGAAATAAGCCAGGTGGTGAGAGATAAATACCATATGATCTCACTTTTAACTGGAACATAATCAACAAAAGAAAAAAGCAAACAAAATATAACCAGAGTCATTGAAATTAAGAACAATCTAACAATAGCCAGAGGGGAGGGAGAGGGGACAGTGGGAAGAAAGGTTTTCAGGAACTACTATAAAGGACACATGGACAAAACCAAGGGGGAGAGTGGAAGCAGGGGAGGGGGGTAGGTTTGGAGGGTGTGGGGAGAAAATATGGACAACTGTAATTGAATAACAATGAAATAATTTTAAAAAAATAAAATTAGTAACAAGAGAATTATATTAAAAAAACAAAAATCCCCACAATGAGACAGTATTTTATATTGATAAGGATGCCTACATTCAAAAAACAAAAAAGAGAGAGAGAAAATAAGGTGTTGATGAGGATTTAAAGAAATCATAACCTTCATACATTGCTGGTAAGAATAAGAAATGATGCAACTGCTGCTTTGAAACATGGTTTGTCAGTTCCTTAAAGTGTTACATACAGAGTTTCCATATGACTCAGCAATTCCACTCCTGGAAATGCACCCAACAAAAATAGAAATATGTGTATACACAAAACTTGTGCATGATTTTTTTCTGTTTTTAAGGAGGTAAAATACACATAAAATTTGCCATGTTAACCATTTGTAAGGGTACGCAGATTTGTAGCATAAAATATAATGTTATGTAACATAACCACTGTTCATCTTCAGAATTCTTTCTAGTCCTGTGCAACTAAAAGTGTACCTAGTAAACAATCTTCCCCATTTTCCCCTCTCCAGCCCCTGGAAACCACCATTCTTTCCGTCTCCACTGTTTTTGACGATGCTCAGTGTAAATGAGTCAAAGCTCCAAGTGCTTGCTGCCAAAATCGAGGAATAAGGTGCCGGGGCAAGAAAAGCGACTTTATTTGGAAAGTCAGCAAGCCAAGAAGATGGGGCACTAGTGTCCTCAAGAACCATCTTGAGAAAGTACAGAATTCCAGCTTTCTTTTTTTTTTTTTTTTAATCTCAGGGCAAGGGGAGCCGGAGGGGTTGGGGTTGGGAGATGACAATGACACAGACATCCGGAGGTCAGCAAGTGTCCATGTGGGACAGTGAAACTTCTCTTGATAAAACATCATAAATTTTGCACATACCTTCCTTATCTCCATGGGGGCAAGGAGGTCGTTTTGGTCATTCCCAGGCTAAAGGTCATATTTCTTTCATGATTAGCATATCTAACTGCAGGACTGAGCAAGAGTTGCTAACTGACGTGTTAGGGGAACAGGACAGGCTCACACATGATGGAGTCAGAAAGAGTGATTATCTTATTCTATTACGTATCACATAAGTGGAATCATACCGTGTTTGTCTTTTAGCGACTGACTTTAATTCATGTAGCATAACATCCTCAGGGCTTATTCATGTTGTAGCATGTGTCAGAATTTCCTTTTCGAGGCTGAACAATCACTCCATTGTATGTACGCACCACGTGTGGCTTACACATTCATCCGTCAGTGGGCGCTCGGGTTGCTCCCACCTTGTAGCTACTGTGAGTAATGTCACTACAAACATGATCTGCAAATATCTTTCCAGGACCCTGTTTTTAATTCTTCTGGGTATATACTCAGAAGTGGAATTGTTGGATCATGTATATGTGAATGTTTATAGCAGTGTTATCATATTGAGACCTTATTAGCCATAAGTAGAGATAATCCAAATTCCATCAACTGATAAATGAATAAAATATGGCATATTCATAAAATAGAATATGATTTCACAGAAGAATGAAGCACTCCCACATGCTACAACATGGACAAACCTTGAAAACACTGTGCTAAGTTAAAGTCGTCAGCCACAAAACACTGTATGATCCTACTCATACGAAAATCTCATAGCTGTCAAGCTTATGGAAACAGAAAGTGGATCAGCACCTGCCAGGGACTGGGGTGGGGGAGAGAATAAGGAGCGACTGCTAACGGTTACAGGGTTTCTCTTTGGAATGATGAAAATGTGCTAAAATTAGACCCCGGTAATGATTGAATTAATCTGTGAACGTGCCAAAATTTATCCAATTGCGCATTTTTAGTAGTGACTTGTATGGCATGTGAATTATATATCAATAAAGCTGTTAAAATAATTATATTTCAATAAGCCTGACTTAAGAAAAAATTGAAAGCTCTCACATTCCAAAGAAAAGAGGGAAAAACACATCAGCAGGAAGTTTCTCTTAAATAGCAATATAAATTACCAATAGCCACATAAGAGGATGCTCAATTTACCAATTATCAAGCAAATGCAAAAAAAAAGTGAGATATATTTTCCCCAATAACAGTCACAAAAATTAAAGATTGGCAATACCCAGTGTCGGTGAAGTTATAATTCCGTAACCTCCCCACCCTGGGGATTTATAAATGTTCAACTAAAGCAAATTTTCTGGAAAGAGTTTTTGCAATGTATCAAAATGAACCACACACATCTCTTTTTTATCTAACTTTAAGGCCATGGTACGGAAGGCTCTGTGGTCAAACACTCGGAACTGCCGCAGTAGCGCACAGCACGCGAGTGAGCTGCACGGGGGACCTGAGGGGACCCAGCTGCGTCGGTCACCCACCTGGGTTCCAGGCTGTGAGGCAGGGCTGAGGCGTCCCGGAACAGAAGCGTGGACAGTCGAGGGGGCTGAGACTTGAGGCACGTAGTGGTCTTACCGTAGTACAGACTGCTCAGCTGTGTACAATCTGGTACACGTCGTCTGTGTTTTAACAAGCGGTCTGGCCTTACTATGCATACGGACCAACGGTTAGCCTTATAAAAGTACAAGTGCTGAAAAGTGCATGCAGCAGACATTAGCCGTGTGTTCAACTTTAAGGGGTTGGTTAATAAAAAAACTCATGGTATATCCAGCAAATATGACAGTCTGCAGCCATTACACATGATTTGAAAATATATACTTGTTAATATACAAAAGTATCTGCAATCTAACAGTGAATGGAAAATTATGGAACTAGAGGGACAGCGAAAGTACAAAAGTGTGAAAGCATGCACGCACGTGTGCCTCTGGGCATGAGCAAAGAGCTACCGCCCTCGAGGCTTGGTGGCACCTCGTCCACGAAGCCTTTGCTAACCCAGACCAAGCCCTCTGCTGTCACGTGGCTCCCACCCCAGTGCTGTGGGAAGGAAAGGGGAGAGAGTGCATTTGTGGAAAGGCCGAGCAATAACAAAATAAGATGAGTCAGAAAATAAAAAGTTCTGTGACTAAAACTGAAGTGTAAGAGGAAGGGATCTAGGAGTGCTATTTAGCAAAGATAATCAAGGTGGAACTCTCCGGGGAGGTGACATTTAAACTGAGGTCACGATGTTAAGAAAGAGCCAGTCATGTGAAAATGTGGAACAAAAGGTTCACGCAGAAGGAAGAAGAGTAAGTCTACAGAGTTGCAGACACGGGGGCGTGGACGGTGTGGTGCAGCCACAGAAGGCAGGCCAGGGAGGCAGGGTGTGATGCATCTGGTAGGAGAGGCCAGCAGAGACCCAGCCACAGGGGCTCGGGTAGGTCTTGTCAACCAGGGCAGAGACATGTGGTTTGGTTTGGTTTTTTTAAATAGATGAAAATCCATCGCAGAGAAAGGAATGTCAGATTTACTTTTGAAAAGATCACTAGGCTGCTGGTTAGTGCTTTTCCGTAGGGAGGCCTGGGCAGAGTAGAGTGAGAAAAACAGCAGGTGTCATTCCATGAGTAGGGGCCAGAGGTGTCGATGAAAAGGGGGGTGGCAGCTGTGGCTACAGGAAGAGAGCGAGAAGGGTTCGGGTTTGGGTGCATTTTAGAAGCAGTGCTCACCGGGTTGCTGGGGGTGGGAGTGGGGGTGAAGGCAGAGAGCAGCCAAGGCTTCCTGCCACATGTTTGACTAGAACAACGCGGTGAACAATGACAGTGGGAAGCTGACTGGGGTGATTGGCAGAGTCTACGAGTTCTTTCACGGAGACATTACATTTGGGGTGCCTATGATTTATCCAAGGGGAGAGGTTGAGGAAGCTATTTGTTATTTGCATCTAGAAGGCACAGGAAAGGGTTCGGAACGGGTCACATAAAATTGAGTGTCACGAGCAGGGAGGTGGCACCTACAGACAGGAGACGGGCTAAGATCACTTAAAGAATGTGGCTAGAAAGAGAAGATGAACCGAGACTGAATTCTGGGGCCTCCAAAGCCCGGAGGAGAAGGATCTGGCAAAGTAGACCAGCAATGGGGAAAACTTTTTTTCTATACAAAGCCAAGCAATCGACATTTTCACCTCTGAAGGTCACACTGTTTCACCTGCGGCCACTCAACTCTGCCACAGTATGGTGGGAGTGGCCATAGGCCACAGGTGGCAAACACAAGGCCCGAGGGCCAAATCCAGCCCTGAGCCTTGTTTTATCCGGACCAGCTCTTTATTTCTACCTGGTGGCAGCATCGATCTCTCCCTTAACTGCTACGGAGTAGTCACATTTATACAGTCCAGTGAGAATGAGTTTGACACCCCAGCACAGACAATGCGGAAGCGAGTGGGTGTGGCTGCGTGCCAAGGGAATCTTATTTACAAAAGGAGACAGCAGCAGAACCCGGCCAGCCGCAGGGGCTCCGCCTCTGAAGCAGCTGAAACACTGTTGCAGGCTCACAGGAAACAGGCAGCGGTGGTGTGGACGCTGGAGAAGGCGCCTCAAGAAGGAGAGAATGGCTCATCGGGTCACATGGAGCAAACAAAGCCTGAGCATGAAAGGTTTCCAGCTGCACAGTCTGTGTCATCTGCTGAAGGCGCTACTGTGTCCCACAGTGTCCTGGGGTACAGCGCCTTCTGCCTGCAGTGTCCTCCACCGAAAAGTACCGCCGTTTCATGAACATCCCCTCATCTCTTAGACCGCCAATAATACCTGACTCTGGGAGCCTTCAGTGGTAGCCAGAACAACAGTCACCCCCACCCCAGCCCAGAGAATTCCACCTCCTCATCTATGGAACTTGTGGATACACTACCTGTCACCTTGCAGATGCGACTGCATGAAGAGCCCTGTGAAGGGAGAGCATCCTGGATTCCCTGGATCGGTCCTCTGTACTCAGGGACCTGTTACAGCTTGAACTGTGTGTCCCTCGGAATTCATATGTCGTAATCCTAACCCAAAGTACCTCTGAATATGACCTTATTTGGAAATCGGGCGATTACAGCTATCATCCATTCAGATGAGGTCATACCCATCTGAAGTATGGTGGTCCCCTAATCCAGTATGACTGGCACCCTCATTAAAGGGGGTCTCTGGAGATGAGCAAACAGATGAAGGCAGAGTCGGAGTGATGCTTCTACAAGGCAAGGAATGCCAAAGATTGCCAATTAACCACCAGAAGCCAGGACGGGGGCCCAGAACAGCCCCTCCCCCACAGCCTCCGAAGGAGCCAAACCTGCCGACACCTCCATCTCTGACTTCCAGCCCCCGGAACAGTAACACAGTAAGTCGCTGTTGTTTAGTCCACACAGTTTGTGACGTGGCACTTTGTTAGTGCAGCCTAAGCAAATTAATACAGGCGCTTAAAAGTGAACGAGGGGGGCAGGAGAGGAGGTGACTGTGACAAGGAGGGAGAATGGCTCAGGCCCAGCTTTGAAGACGGAGGAAGGGGCCAGGAGCTGGGCAAGGCGGGCGGTCTCCGGAAGCTGGATTCTCCCCTAGACCCTCCAGAAGGAAGGCCCCACGGCCAACACCCTGATTTGAGCCCAGTGGGGCCCAGGTTGGACTTCTGACCTGCACACCTGCATGATAAAAAATTCAGGCGGTCTGACGTCTCTAAGACAGTAGCAACGTGGTACAGCAGCCGCAGGAAAAGAGCACGCCTCTCGGGTTCCCCATCCTTCACACACACTCCCAGCACAACGTGAATTCCTGTCGCTCCGGCGGAATGAGGGAGGGCTATCTCAGAGACAAGTGCTGGGTTTTATTCACATCCTGACCTCCAGCCTGCAACAGACGGTCAGCCAATAAACGCAGGTTAATGTGTGTTGAATGGGTGTGTCCCTCACCACGCTCTTCGCTGCTTTTTCCAGCAGACTGTAAGCACACTCAAGGTTTAACTTTCTGGCCTTGAAGCTCATTTTCTTTACATCCCTTAATCGATTATATCACATTTAATCGGACTACTGTAAACAGCCCTAAGCTCTTCTGAAATTCAAGAACAAAAACAAAAGGAGACTGTGAAGAGCGAGCCAGAAACAGGGGCCATCAGGGAAGTGTCTTGAGCAGAAGGTTGTAATGTGAAGTCACTTGAGCTAATTTGCTTCAAATCAGTCCTGAGTGATTGCAGTGGGCAGACCTGGACGGGCAATTTCATAGAAGGAGATGAGCTAAGCTGATCTTAGCCATCCGCAAATCTATTTAGTTGTCTAGGTGGAATAATAATACATTTCATTATGGTTTATTGGGAACATCTTTTCAACAAGTATAGATATATTTACGAAGTCATTGATTTTTTCTTATGTTGGAATTGAAAGACTAGTTGTACATGCCCTTGTGCGAACTATTCCAAAGAATAAAGGAGATTCTACCAAACACTGAGTTAATTATGGACACTCCAGGATGCCCTTGAACGCAGACTCAGCAGCAGCCTTGCCACAGAGTTAAAATGTGTTTAGAGTCAAACTCAGTAACAAAAGGACCCCTCGTTTTAGACAATGGAGAATAGGCTGACAGTTACAATTATGTCAAATCCAACCAGATAAAACCTCCGTTGTAACAAGTGCTGAACTCCTTTGTGTGTCTGTAACTCAAACCGCTTTTAAAGTTATCACATGGGCTGTGCTGTGTCTTTATACTTTATCTCATTGAATCTTCCCACAGTATATGAAGTAGATATTTCTTATCACTAATACGCAGATGAGGAAACCCAGGCTGAGCATGTTGAAAAGACTCATCTAAGGTCACGCAGAAAGTAAACAGTAGTCTGAACCCCTTGCAGGAACCTCCAAGGAGAGAGCCACTCACTTCTAATTAAGGGGAGAGCACAGACTCCAAGAGAAATAGTGACCTCGCTCCCCCATTCTGAAATGACTGCACTCCATCAAAATCGTAGGCTTTTGCTTCTTAGATTTATTCAGAGGAGACCTTTGGCAGATCCTCCACACCCTGGCAGTGAGCCACCGCGCCAAGGAGAACCCTGGACTGTGCCACAGGCAACTGAAAGGGAGAACTGGAGGCAGGACTCAGGTGTTCCGTAACCTCACCTGGTGGCACGCACAGGTGGACGGACCTGCAAAGAGTGACAGCAACTGCACCACCCAGGCAGAAATCGCAGGATGGCTGCGTGCTCAGAGCTGACTGCGGTAGACCCAGGAAGGGCTCCTGGAAACAGCAGGCTCGGCGGCAACCAAGCAACCAGAACAGACAGAAGGGAGGCCACAGACGTGGATAACGACAGGCGTTTATGACCTGTACGTGGAGCCAGGCCAGCCACGTCCCAGCACAGGGTAGTAAGAGGGGAACGGCAGGAATCAAAGTGGGTAAAACAGGGGAAATCTAGTGCCAACTCCTGATTTAAGACTGACCCAAAGCCATCTGGGAGGCCCCTGTCCTCTGTTCTCACAGCCCCTTCTCCTCACCCAATTAATCCCTGGTACCATGGCAACCCAGCATTTCCTTCCCAGGAGGCAGCGAGGGGGGTGGTGTGAAAACCTCTGATGATCTTACTCGTGAAAATGGTATACCTACTTAAAATAGGCTCCATCTCTGCCCATTGCAATGTTAAAAGATCTTCATGGGGTTGGGGACAGGAGGGAATGGTGAACCCCAGTGAACTCATCAGTGAGAGCACTGGTTTCTCTCCTGGGGCCTTTCAGATGACAGAGCAAAGGACACCCTTAAACCTCATCCTCGAATACGGTGGCGGAGCCGCTGGGACTCCTGAGTGCGTGCACGATAGACTCCTGCTGAGAGACCCGTGCGGAACCTGGAGCCCCAGGACCAGACTCCAGTCTCAGCTCCACCGCAAGCTCGCTGGCGGCTGAGGATGGAGTGCGTCCCCTCCCCAGCCTTTGGTTTTCTGTCTCACCTGAAGGGGAAGGCTGTGCAGGGCCTCTAGGGCTCACTGAGGTCTTGACTATGTGATCCCAACACTCCTCCCTAATTCAGGAAATTTCATTTGTTTGCCAACCTAAAATAATAATAGTACTACACTGATGACCTCCTTGTGAGACTTAAACAAGGTAATCACAATATAAAGGCCTTAGATGAGTTTCTGGCACATAGCAAGCACTGCTGGATGTTGAATCTGCATCACTTTAAATGACGGTAAATGATGAATCTGCCAGGTTTCCACTCCTTTGGTCTTCTCTATGGGGGATGACCCATGGGCTTATCATTTTCAAGGTGCACATTTAGGTCAACTGATAGTTAAATTGGGAAGAGTAATTCCCTTAAAGCAAATTGATCATATACAACATTCCCACCAATTACGTTAAAAATCTGTAGACCATTCTCCACTGCCCCTGAGATAAAGTCCATGCTCCTGGGTTGTCTTGGGGTCTGGGGCTTCCCTTCATGCACATTGGTTGACATGCAGCCCCTGAAACACGCCCTATTCTTTTATACACACATGTATTTGTACAAGCAGCTTCTGCATACATTTTCCCAATCTTCATGCCTTCTGCCTACAGCAATCTCGTTCGTCCTTCAAGACCTAAACTGAAGGTCACGTTCTTCATGAGCCTCTCTTATCTGCCCTTGGCAGAGAGAAGTCCTCCTCCTCCTCTAAACTCTTTGCTTCTCCAGCAGAACAAGCATCTCAGTCTCACTCAGCAGCAGGGCAGGCGTCCTCTTCATGCAGGACTCCTGAAGGCAGAGACTCTGACTTACTCATGCCCTGTGATGACCTGCAAGGCCAGGAGGAGGCCGGACAAGAGGTGACCCTGGAGGCAGTGACCAGGGGAGTCTCTGAAGAGGTGGAGGAGCGGACGGGGTGCTCATAAGAAAGAAAATCCTTGATTGACTGACCAAGCTGGAGAAAGAAGGAGCAAGTTGGAGCCAGGTGAGATGGTGGTGGAGAGGAGATTGCGTTTCCACTTCAGGGAAGCTCAAAGGCTTGACCGTGTGGGGCAGAAGGACAGTGTTAGGAAGACTGACCTGGCACGAGCCGCGTGGCTGTTGAGGCCGGGTGGCTGAGGACGGAAACACAGAAAACGGGCCTGGGCTAACAGCTCTGTGAGATGTCTCTGAGATATGCAGCTCAGACTGAGCAGGAGCAAGATGGATAGTTAAGAGATCCACAGCGACCAAGTCACGTGGAATGTGCCCAGAGCCCAGCAGGAGACGTTTTCAGTACATGCTCTAGCGCATTCGGTCCTTGGGTATCCTCAGCTCCTCCCCCCGTCCCTCCTTCCTAAACCCCCAGTGAGCCGGGCAGACCCAGGCGCTCATTCACTGTCCACTTTTCCTCCGCTTCCGATGCTTCCCCATGTCAATCACCTCAAACGTGCCCAGCCCACCTCCACCCCAAGCCTTTCTGGTCCTTGCTCCAGTACCTGCAACACTCCTAGCAGGTTCCGCGTGGCCTGCACCTCCAGTTCCTTCACGGTTTTCCTCAAACACCCCTTTATCAACAAAGTCTTCCCAAATATTAAAATGAAAAAGCAAATCTTCCCCCCTGTATCCACGCCCCCCCTTTCATTTCCCTTACCCTGATTTATTTCTCAACCTAGTCATTTTATCGTATGACTTTCTACGTATTTACTCTTCCTTAGTAATCCATCTCGGCCTCTTGCCCAATAACATGTACGTTTTCTAAGAGCAAGGGCTTGTCCACTTCGGTATCTAATGTGTCCAACGCCCCCGCAGTACTGCTTGGGTCACGGCACTAAGCAGCAGAAGCTGCGTAAGGAAACCAGCATGCTCTACTGTGGACTTCTAGCTGCAAAAAGCTATTGTACAGAAAAGTCATGCTGCCTGGCTCCACCTCCATCTGTTCCTCTAACACCAGCTCGACTCTAGAGGAAATTCACTGCCTATCTGAATACAGAGCATGCTCAGATGCTGACATTTCAACCCTTCGGCCACTTCCAAAGCCCCGATTCCCACTGAATCGTGGATTTTTCCTCCCCTTCTTATTAATGAGCCCCAGTGTCTACTGCTGCTGAGCCACCCAAGTGATTACAAAATGTGTATCTGAAGCTCCCAGTATCTTTTTCTGTCCAAAGGAATTTAAAGGAAACAGCAGAAAGCCCAAGTTGGAACCCTCCTGTGGCATTCCAGCTCCTTTCACGTGGAAGCTGATAAAGAATGACTACCTTCATGTGGTAGCAATTCATCACACTTAGAGTCTCCCTTTTGAACATCAATCTTATAAATTTACCTGCAGACGTAATAGTGTAAATATATTATTCATAAACTAGAGCGAATCCCCACTCACCACCATAACGATTTTGACAATAAATCATAACATGTAAATGTATTTTTCTTCTTTGTATTTTTTTTTCCCTCATTTGGAGACTCAACAAAATACATCTATTAGCAGAACAAAGAGCAGCAGAGAGAATTCTCTGAGCAGGAGCAGAAACTCATAAAGAAGAACTTGGATTAAATGCACACACATCAGGGAACACAGCTGAGCTGAAATGTTTGTTTCTTTTCAGCGTTGCTAAACCATTACAGAATCTTTCCTATTGTATCTCTTAGTCGAAGGAAAAGCTGCAGTTATTCAATGCCACGGAGCATTCTGGGTAAAAGTTAAGTGCCTAATATTTCTCGAATGGTTAGAAGATATGTCTACTGTTTATAAAAGCAGCCAGAGAAGTGGCATTTTAAAGTAGATATCATGTATGTAGTTTAGGAAAAAAGAACACAGCCCAGCATGAGCCCTGTAGTTAGCAGAACTGAGTTCACAGTAGTCAGTTTCTCAAGCTTCTTATTGCTATCAGCAACAATCTTACAACTTACTGTTTTCCATGTGTGAAGGGAGGATCATGCTATGTTTTATTCTTATCACAAGGCATATAGGAGTTAAATTAAATGTACATGGACATTTTTATGAGAAGGTGTAATACAAATATGATAGATCATTAATACATTTTGGTGAAAGAATATAAGAAATTAATGGAGAAACTCTGATGTCATTAGTAACATATTTTGAGAAAGCTTGGAGGAAAACACAACCAACCAAGAACTAAAATGTTAGGATGAACTGACTCAGCACCCTAAGGAGACAAGGGGGGGAAAATGTGGATGGACCCGGGATAGAACGTGCAAGTTTGGTTTACTTTTGTAACTCATCTTGGAATAGAGCAGCCATCCTAGAATTCAGATGGACAGCTTTTTCTTAAAACCTAGAGTTTACTTGCAAGTCAGAATATCAGATTCGAGTAATTAGAAACTCTGTACAGTGATCCCCATAGGAGGCTCACAAATCACCTGTATTTAAAGACTTAATTTGGTGACCTCTAGGTTGGGGAACTATTCTTTGTCATTGAATGGAACTGAATGGAAAGGATCTGCTGGATTCACAAGATAATCTCTCTCTTGGTAGGTGTGACGCTTCCGAGAAGAACAGAATCAGTACAAAGAGGGCAGTCCTTCTCTGCCTGGTTGTCTACCGTCTGTCAATTCCATTACATAATTCCCTCAGGGAAGACGACAAATCTATGGGAATGCAGAAATAATTAAAGAAACTTAATACAATTCTCAAGGCATTAAAGAAAGACTCCAGAATTGAATTGTTGAATCCACTACATACTATTTTCATGAAGTTGGGTGAACAATTTATTCCCTCTGAAACTGAGTTTCTTCAATTGTAAAATGGGCTGTTAAAAAAAAGCTAAAATGGACTTCTGGCCAAGATGGAGGTGTAGCTGGACACGCTGTGCCTCCTCTCACAACCAAGATTAAGGACAACAAAAATATAGAACTCAAAAAAAAGAAAACCCAACCAGGACAGAGAGAAAATTGAATTGTGTGGAGTCCGACAACAACGATTCACCCAGACCAGTAAGAGGGGCGGAGTCCGCAGCTGGCGCAGTCAGATCGCGGTGCGATAAGCCAGTGGTGGTCCTGGTGCACAGTCACTCCAGGTGCACAGGTGGCAGCGTTGCCGAATGCAAGGTGGCCAAGCAGGGCGCACAGGATGGCGGACCTCGGACACATGTTTGCGCACAGATAAACCAGGCGAAATGGGCAGCAAGACAGACTTCGCGATGCAGGGCCCCAGCGCTGGGAAGTGAAGCCTAAAAGCACCCATTGAAAACACTTGTAGGGGCTGAGGTGCCGGGAGGAAGTCCCAGCCTCACAGGAGAGTTCGTTGGGGAGACCCACCCACCCAGAGAATCAGCACCAGAGGGGTCCAGTTTGCTTGGGGGGAGCAGCGGAAGTGACTGAAATCTGGCAGAGAGTGGAGCAGGCACCATTGTTCTCTCTCAGACTCTGCCCCCACATCCAGCATCACAACCCAGTGACTGGGCTGCCCTGCCCTGGTGAAGGCCTAAGGCTCCGCCCCTCACTACATAACAGCCACAACCAGACAAAAACAAAACAAAACAAAAAAACAAAAAAATAAAACCAAGGATGGCTCAAAAGAGAGAACAGACCGGGGCCCCGGAGCTAATTCATCTGAACGACCAGGAGGTGGTCAACCTATCAGATGCAGAGCTCATAGCACTGGTAGCCAACCTATCAGAAGCATAGTTCAAAGCTCTGGTGATTAGGAAGCTCACAGAATTGGTTGATTTTAGTCACAAATTAGAGGAACAAATGAAGGCTACAATAAGTGAAATGAAGAAAAATGCACAGGGAACCAATAGTGATGGGAGGAAAACTGGGGCTCAAATCAATGGAGTGGACCAGAAGGAAGAAAGAAACAACCAAACAGAAAATAATGAAGAAACAAGAATTCAAAACAATGAGGAGAGGCTTAGGAACCTCCAGGACATCTTTAAACATCCCAACATC
>PVKU01011153.1:0-45762 GCA_004027475.1 Anoura caudifer | reverse complement strand
CTGGGTCCCCTGTCCTCAACTTTCTAGTGAGGGAAGCTCCATTCATGAATGTACAGCAGCACAGCCTTATGCATGTGACCAGCGGTAATGCAGCCTGGAGCACGGAATGTACAAAGACAGAAGAACCCCTAACTGACCCAGAGATGGGGCTAGGTGGGCTCATTGGTCACATGTCTGCCTATGAAATTTGGGGACTTTTTAACGAACTGTAAGAGCTCCCTCCTTCTCCCCCCAAAAGTGTGAATGTAAGCTCAGCAGCCTAGTTTCTATAGTAGATAACTCAGCCCACGCCACCCCAAACTGCAGACTGTTGACTCGTGTCTCAGAAGAGATATCATAGTTAACACAGGTGTAACAAGTCCCTCTAAACCCTTTACTATGTGTGCATTCTACATTGTAGGAGTGAAGTAGGGAGCAGGCAGAGGAAGCATGAAAATACCCTGAGCCCACAAAGCTGCTGATCACACCACAGTCCTCAGGGTTTCCTAGAGGCCAGCTATGGACCCAGTAGGTGGTTGCTCCAGGGTGAGCAGAGAGGGAAGCACCCCCGCACTCTGGTGGGCCAATTTTAGTGATGAGGACAGCACAGCTGGCTATAACTTGAGAGGCCTGACAAAGTTAAGTGATCTGCTCAGGGGAGAAATGCCTAATAAGCTTGTATTTTTTTCTTTTCCTATTGATCATTATCTGAAAAGAACTAGTGTCCTACAAGTACATCACTGCCTTTTCCACTGCAGCCTTCTGAGAGGTGTGGATAATTGATCTCTCCTAGGGAAAGTATAATTCTGATGTTTGGTTTTACATCATCTTTAGCTCTTGAAACACAGAACAAGGCCTCACACTCCTCTCACATGGAATCTGATCAATAGGGAATAGATGCATTCAACATATTCTGGACTATTTCCAAGGACTTTCTCGGTGACCCCTGAGCAAGTGACATAAGCTTATACACAGGTTACAAGCCACCCAGAATGATAGCACCATCAGGGCACAGGAAGAGAGGTGTCTCCACGACTCATTGGTCCCTGTCATTAACATTCACACAGAAAAGCCACTAGGCTGGCCAACACCCATTCATCAAGCTCAAGTCCTACAGCTCTGCTTGCCCTCTGCTGCAACCTGTGTCAGAGGAGAGGGTGTGAAGCGCAGGCAGTCCAGATATTAGGTGATTCCACAGTCATCCATCTGGTCTCTCCTTTGGCTACTGCACGGCAGTATGAAATGTATCCTTCAAAAGTGTCTGACCTCATCATACATCCCACCCAAAATATTTATACAAACCAGATATATCTCCTGGTAGTTAATCCTCCAAGAAGATTTGCTTATAGTCTTCTCATATTCAGTAGACTTGAAATGTGAGAAGCTGCCCATGTGTTAGAAAATGCAGAAAACAATACCATATGTTTAGGGTCCATTTAACTCAAGCTGTTATATGTGTTTCACACATGGAAATTTATGCCACAATTCCTGCTTTGGGGTAATCGTTAGGACTCAGAACCTTTGAAGGCTACTCACATAGGAGGAATATAGACAGTATGAAGCTCCCACATGGAGCAAAGCTGACAAGGGAAAGTGGGAACAGGATTTGTTTCTTTTGGAAACTAAGACAATATTTTTCTTCCTAAACCATCTGCAAATGACAGTAACTGTACCATGTGGGATTTGCTCGGTTTATTAAGGCACTGGTTACTACTGACAGAAAGAGTGGGCATGTAAGACTGACAGACAGGACCAATGAGGTTCATGACAGCACTGTGCCACTCACCCCCACAGTCAGCTCACACTTCTCTGTGCAGGAGTCATGGAAAGGACTTCTTGAAAGGGAACATATAGCATAGTATTCATGCATTCCTTCTGGTTTCATTTGGGTTCCCTCAGAAGTACAACCTGAGACAAGAATTCAAGAGCAGGTAGTTTACCTAAAAAGTGAAGGAAGCCCCAGAATTTGGATGGGGAAGAGAGCCAATTCAGAGAGCATTATCAAGTAAGCAGCCACTGTGGGCACCTGGATCTTAATCCCAGTGGAGAACTAGGAAAGCCAGGGTGGAACACATACCACAGAGTTGCCCCAAACTATGGATGAGAGAGCTATCTATACACCTGTCCGTGTATAGATACTGTACACCTGTCCATGTATAGATACTGTACACCTGTCAGTGTATAGAGTTGGGAAGCAGTTCTTACCAACTCCTGTCAGTTGGTAAGAACTGCTTCCAGGTGGTTAATTTTCCAGCAATTCCAGCCTCCCACATCCACATACACATGCTTAGCAAAATTTGTGCAACCAGAGGCATAGGGCCATGTTCATGTCCTTCCCACAACCAATCCTCCCTACCTCTGGCATAGCCAGGCCCAAGAGAAGGGAAAAATAATGCAGCTCCTCCACATCACTGTGGTGTTTGCCTCCTCCCTGAATAGCCACTTGCTGGGACCAGAGACATCTTCACACCCAGGAGACTATAGTGATGAAAGAGGAATTGCTTTTTCCTTTTTTTATATGACCTTTTTTAAGTATCGGGTTGGCCAAAAAGTCTGTTTAGTTTTTTCCATAAAAATAAAAGACACATTTTCATTTCACCAATAACTTTATTGATTGGATATTTTTAGTGTGCCAGCTATCTCCCATGTGGTATAGCGTTGACTGTTCTCAATTGATGTCTCAATTTCATTGCTATCAATTTCAACTGGTCTACCTAACCATGGAGCATCGTCCAGCAAGAAATTTCTAGCATGAAACTTCCCAAGTGACTTTTGACACATTCAATCAGTCACAGTACCTTCTATATACACTGCACAAATCTTTTTTTTTTGCATTTCAGTTGTGTTTTTACCTTTCCTGAAATAATAAAGCATAATATACTGAAAATGTTGCATATTTTCTTCCATCTTCAATACTAAAATGGCTACACAAAAATTCACCAATTTTGATAAGTTTTTTTAAATGCATGCTGATATGACAACTATCACAATACAATCTAACAAAATTTTTCGAATGAAGTTAAAGACAACTAAGCACTGCTAGGGCCACCTTACAGGAAAAAACAAATGAACTCTTTGACCAACTCAATATCAACAAATATATATTCATTTGAACAAGTTACCTGGTAAAGAGGAATTGTGTTTCCTAGCACTGCAACACATGCTTTCTTCTCTACCCATCCTTTCCAGACCAGCTCAGTTTAAACTTTTCCTCAAAAACCTCCCCAAACTTCTAGAGAACCCTAATAAGACCTACACCATTCAACTATTGGTTGTTTGTATTCTTACAATTTTCTCTCTTGTTGCACATCTGTGAAGCTGGGCTATATTGTCTTATGTTGTTGCAACAATGACTTCATTTGGGTTCCTGAGCATATAGTAAGTACTCATGAGATATTTGACAGTTAACCTTAGAAAGGATCAAACAGCCATACCAGCACTGGCCCTACTGCCCCCACCACCACCACTACTACTACCACATCCACCATCACCACCACCATCACCATTTCCATCTCCATCACCACGCATCACACACACATCTTAGCCCCCTCTGAGGCTAAAAGATGACACTAGAGATAGCCTAATATATATCATATTTTAAAATCATTTTGTAAAAATTGCTGTGTGCAACTCAATCCCTAATGTGACTTTGAGACATATATATATTATATATATATTTCAGCTCTGTAGGTTTAAATAGTTTTTAAAACTTAAACATTTTAAAACTTTACACTTTAATTATTTGTTAGATCTTTAATCTGAATCTCAGAAACCTGTGTTCTTATAAGAAAAATACTTAAAATAAGTAGAATGTTTGTCAAATAGAAAGATTATAAATGTTAGTAACTAGTTTTGATTGTCCAGAAAATAACTTGTATTATATTCATATGGGTTTAAATTCTTAACAAAAACTTTTTGTGATAATCTTGATGTTGTTAGAAATGACCATTAATTTCAAGAGACTTCCAGTGACAGTTTGTTTTGGCTTTTTTTTTTTTTTTTTTTTTTTTTTTTTTTTTTTTTTTTTTTTTTTTTTTTTTTTTTTTTGCTACTTGTCATCAACTGATTAGGTACACAGATGAGTATGTAATCAATAATGAGTCCAGATGAGTTATTTGATCCTTTCCAAGATTAATAATCAAGAAACTCATGATTACCTACTTGGCCCAGGGAAGTAAGTAAAGTCACAGCCAGTACATCATAAAATAATAGTCTAGCCTGACAGATGCATAATAAAATAAAGAAAATACAGGAAAAATACACAACCAACAGCTAAATTATATAGGTCAGAATGGGGTGCTGGAGGAGTTTGAGGTTTTGAGAAGATAGAACCAAGTTAGTCTAGGGAAAATGGGCAGAGAAGAAATAATGAGTATGTTCCAGTGCTTGTGGGAGTCACAGCCTTCCCCTCCCAGGTACTTCAAAACAATCTTATTAAAATATCATTTTCTTGGTGCAAAATTGGTTTATGATATAAAAATCAAGAACACTATTAAAGTAAAAGTTAACTTAAAAGGTGGTACACTAGGTATATACTGCTATGTAGCGAATTACCTTGAAATTGAGCAGTTTTAAACAGCATACATTTATTATGCCACAGTATTTATTGGTCAGGAATCCAGCTCAGGTTCTCCCAGAGGGCTGCAAAGTGTTGGTTGGGGCCTCAGCCATCTGAAGACTTGGCTGGGACAGGATCTGCTTTCACACATTCTCACTGGTTGTTGGCAGGATTTAGTTCCTTGCAGGATGTTGAATTGTGAGCTTCAATTACTGGCTGGCTATTGGCCAGAGACCACCCCTAGCTCCTTGCCACGCTGGCAGCAAGGCAACTGGCTTTATCATAGTGAGTAAGTGAGAGAGAAAGCAGGAGAGTGCCAGCAAGATGGAAGTCAGTCTTCTGTAACCTAATCTTAGAAGTGGCATCCCATCATATTTGCTTTATTCTATTCATTAGAAGTGTGTCACTAATTTCAGCCTCCACTCAAGGGAAAGAGGGCAATTACTCAAGGGCACCAATTCCAGGAAACAGGGATCTTGGGATGGGGGGCATCTGAGAAGTCTGCCTTTCACAGGTGGTCTGCAGTTGTTGCTTTGAAGATGTTGCAGTTGTTGCTATTACAGGAGGGCTTTAAACATGCATGTCTATAATTCCATCAGGCACTTAGACTAGTTGTTAAGCAAGGAACAGCATCTACCATTTGTAAAGAACACTTCAATTGACAAATGTTAATATAGTGTTGCATTTAAAGGGGAAAAAATAAATTTCTGAGGCAGACAAACAACAGTGGGCAAAGATTCCATTACTTCCTAACAGGCTTTAATTTTGTCCTTTTACTTGTGGATGATCACAACGCTCCCTAAAGGATTTCTCTTGCCCATACTTGATAGCAGTCTGATTTTTCCCTTTCTTCTCCTTTTCTCCTTTCTTTATCACTTCAGAAGACTTCACTGGAGAGAAGAATGTAAAAGATCATCTTTGTTTGGAAGAGTTACTGCACTCCTTAATTTTTTTTCCCATTTCAAGCTGAGGGGAGGAAGGAAGAGAAACAGAAAAGGAATCAAAGAGGGAAGGAAGGAGGGAAGGAGAGAGAGGAGGGAAAATGTAGGCTCTGGGGAAAAACTCTAGCCATCTGGGTTTTTATTGATTTAACTAAGAAGTGAGGGATGAGTCCTCAAGCTTTTCTGGTATAGAGAAGTCGAATCCAGGAGGATTTCCAGGGCCAAGTTCTGGGTGCAGTGTTTTGAGTAGCAAAGTTAGTGGTGGTAGAGGTGCGTTGCAGCCTGATGGGAACACTTGGGGCTGCAGACTGGAGTGTTCACAGCTATAGGGAGCAGGGAGACCACCACAGTGGGCCTGGGACGGGCAGGAGAGGGAACTGTGCCAAGAACAGTAGCTGGTGGGCAGGGACAGGACCAGATAAAGGGATATAAAAAGTGAGAATGTAAAGGGGAGATGGAGAAGGAATAATTTTTCCCCAAGGAATTTAACGGTTGCTCAGAACTAGGAGGGATGTTTAAACTGGGCCATGGAATGTCCACATCCCTACATCCTGGATCTGCCCATTTTTTTTTCTACTTTTCTTCTGTACCTTTATATCCTACCTTTATCTCCTAATTTTGTCCCTTCTCTGTCTACTTTCCTTTCTCCTCATCTTTCTTTCCTTCAGTCCTTACTCCTTAGTAACATTATTACAGAAGTATATTTATTTTATGTTATACTTACAAAATGAAATTTGCTGTTGCCTGTTCTAAGTTTCAAAACTTAACAAATGGTTATTTATTTCAAATTCCTAGGTTTTAACTTCATGATTTTTAATTTATGTGACCCTCAATAGATTTTCCCCCCTCTCTGACCCTTGATAGGAAAAAAGTTTTTATGTTCCTATTATAGTGGTAAGGTTGAGACTCTATATATTGTACTTGGCTATAAAACAGTACACTTGTTAGTAAATTCTTCCTTGATGAAAGGGACATTTTAAAAAAGTCCAGGCTTCCAAATAGATATTAGCATGATCTATCAAATCCAAACTAAAAATCTTTGCATGTGACATGTGGGTTGAAGATTTCTTAAAATATTATAGTCACTACAAAGAGACTTACTTTAAACTGGTTTTATTAAGCTGTATTGCTACATTCTGATGAGTGAAAGTAAAGAGTTTTATTGGCAGCAATGAAAAAATAAAGATGATAAGCAACAATTTGATCTCAGACTTTGAAAAAAAATTTAAAGCCTAGTTCTCAAAAGCCTAAAATTAAACCTTTTACCTCAATTCTGATACTATTTTAACAGCAAGCATATGGCCTCCAGCTGCTACACTGTGAAGTGTGATCCTGTCACTGTCACGGCTTAAGGAAGACTATGTCACAGCAATGCCTTGACTAGGAAATCATCCTGGGACACCTGAGTGTCACTGGATGGTGTTCAGCTGCCACAGGTGAGGTGGGGCCTCGCCCTTCCCCACACCCCCTCAAGTCAGTAAACAAGTTAATAAATATTCCAGGCACAACATTAAATAGTTCACCATGCTCAAGTCCAACTTGATCAGTTGAGGATTTTGTAAACTCTCTGTGAAACAGACAATACTAGCATGGCTTCAGAAGAGCAATGCACCCAACCAGCAGCATGTAAAGGCAGCCCTCTTACTATCTGACAAGGCTAGCATTTTTGTTCATGTGGCTCCTGCTGAAGAATTGTTTTCAGACAAATACATCCTCACACATTCATTTCTGAAGCTAAAATTAAGGTGTATAAGGTCTAAGATTTTCTTTTATTAAAGTTTATAAGTGTTGGAAGAGGAAATTTGAATCTTGCATCAATCAGTAAGGACCTCCACTCTCATCTGGGCTTTGAGAGGAGACAACAAAGTAAGAAAACAAAAAGGCAAATGGAAACAGAGAGAGCAATACGGCAGGAAGGGAATCCAGAAGGTTGCTTCAGAATGAGCAGAATTAAAGTCACCAGAAACATGGGAGCACTGTTTTTAAAAAATTCAAATTTTGACCAAACCTATAATCACAGAACTAGAAAAAACTGTTGACGTGACCTTGTCCAAATCCTTCAAATCATGGTGAGGAAAGTCACGCCCAGAACAGGACAAGGGGGTTGCCCAACCCCCTGGTGTGTTAGAGAAAGAGATAGAAGACTGAGTGCTGAGGCTGGCCCAGTCCTTTGAGAGGAGTGTTTAAGTTTATGTTATTAGATATGTATACACAGTATTGTATATGTGTCTACAGTATTTTTGATTTCTTTCACTGTGTTTGTAGATTACCCTATGCAATATACTTTTCATATTAAGCTAATAAACACTTTTCTACTAAATCATGCTCTAATGTCTACTGGGTATTTAAATTCACTTGATGAAAAGTCTTAACCAAAAGTGCATTGAAATGAAGCAAACAGAGAAACGAAGTGAATATTGTTTATTCACCCAAAAAGCATGTATTAAGCATTATCTACTCTTTTTTAATTTTATTTTAATTGTTGTTCAAGTACAGTTTTTTGTCTTTTACTCCCATCGCTGCCCACCCACTCATCCCTCCACACCTCCCTCCCATTTCCACCCCCCCTAGTTTTTATCCATGTGTCCTTTATATTTGTTCCTGTAAACCCTTCCCCTTTTCCCCTGAAACTCTCTCCCCTCTCCCCTCTGGTCATTGTCAGCCTGTTCTCTATTTCAGTGTCTTTGGGTTATATTTTGCTTGTTTGTTTATTTTGTTGTTTAGGTTCCTGTTAAAGGTGAGATCATATGGTATTTGTCTTCCATGACCTGGCTTATTTCACTTTGCATAATGCTCTCCAGTTCCATCCATGCTGTTGCAAAGGGTAGGAGCTCCTTCTTTCGTTCTGCTGCATAGTATTCCATTGTGTAAATGTACCATAGTTTCTTGATCCACTCATTTACTGATGGGCACCTAGGTTGCTTCTAACACTTGGCTATTGTCAATTGTGCTGCTATGAACATTGGGGTGCATAGGTTCTTTTGGATTGGTGTTTCAGGGTTCTTAGGATATAATCCTAGCAGTGGAATTGCTGGGTTAAAAGGTAGATCCATTTTTAGTTTTCTTAGAAAATTCCATACTGTTTTCCATAATGGTTGTACCTGTCTGCAATCCCACCAACAGTGCACTAGGGTTCCCTTTTCTCCACATCCTCTCCAACACTTGTTGTTTATTGCTTTGTTTATGATGGCCATTCTGACTGGTGTGAAGTGGTATCTCATTGTGGTTTTAATTTGCATCTCTCTGATAGCTAGGGATATTGAGCAACTTTTCATGTGTCTCTGGATCCTCTGTATGTGCTCCTTGGAGAAGTGTCTGTTCAAGTCCTTTGCCCAATTTTTTGATTGGGTTGCTTATCTTCTTAGAGTGGAGTCGTGTAAGTTCTTTAATATATTTTGAAGATTAAATCCTTGTCTGAGATATCATTGGAAAATATGCTTTCCCATACAGTTGGTTCTCTTTTTATTTTAATACTGTTTTCTTTAACTGTGCAGAAGCTTTTCATTTTGATGAGATCCCATTTGTTTATGCTTTCCTTTATGTCTCTTGCTCTAGGGAACATATCAGTAAAAATATTGCTGCATGAAATATCTGAGATTTTCCTGCCTATGTTCTCCTCTAGGACTTTAATGGTGTCACAGCTTATATTTAAATCTTTCATCCACCTTGAATTTATTTTTGTGTATGGTGTAAGTTGGTGCTCAAGTTTCATTTTTTTTTTTTTTTTGGTAGCTGTCCAGTTCTCTCAACACTATTTATTGAAGAGGCTATTTTTACTCCATTTTATGTTGCTGCCCCCTTTGTCAAATATTAATTAACCATAGATACTTGGGTTTATTTCTGGGCTCTCTGTTTCGTTCCATTGGTCCATGTGCCTGTTTTTATGCCAGCACCAGGCTGCTTTGATTACAGTGGCCTTGTAATACAGTTTGGTATCAGGTATTGCGTTCCCTTCTGCTTTGCTCTTCTTTCTCAAAATTGCAGCAGCTATTCAGGGTCATTTATGGTTCCACATAATTTTTTGAAGTGTTTCTTCTATGTCTATGAAATATGCCATTGGTACTTTACTAGGTATGGCATTGAATCTGTAAATTGCTTTAGGTAGTATGGACATTTTGATGATGTTAATTCCTCCGATACATGAACACAGTATATGTTTCCATTTGTTTGTGTCTTCCTTGATTTCTTTTTTCAGAGTTGTGTAGTTTTCTGCATACAGGTCTTCGCCTCTTTGATTAGGTTTATTCCTAGGTATTTTATTTTTCTTTTTGCTATATCAAATGGGATTTATTTTCTTGATTTCTGCTTCTGCTGTTTCATTGTTGGTATACAAAAAATGCCTTTGATTTCTGGATATTGACTTTGTATCCCACTGTTTTGCCAAATTCATTTATTAGGTCGAGCAGTTTTTTGATAGATTCTATAGGATTTTCTATGTACACTATCATGTCATCTGCAAACAGTGACAGTTTTGTTTCTTCCTTTCCGATTTGGATACATTTTATTTTCTTTTCTTGTCTGATTGTTGTGGCTAAAGCTTCCAATAATATATTGAATAGAAGTGGTGAAAGTGGACAACCTTGTCTTGTTCCCAATCTTAGTGGAAAACATTTTAGTTTTTGCCCATTGAGTATGATGTTGGCTGTAGGTCTCTCATATATGATCTTTATTGTGTTGAGGAATGCTACCTCTGTGTCCACTTTGCTGAGTGTTTTTATCATAAATAGGTGCTGTACCTTATCAAATGCTTTTTCCGCATCTATTGATATGATCATGTGATTTTTGTCTTTGCTTTTGTTTATGTGGTGTATTACATTTACTGATTTGCGAATATTGTGCCATCCTTGCATCCCTGGGATGAATCCCACTTGATCATGGTGTATGATCTTTTTAATGTATTGTTGAATGCAATTTGCCAATATTTTGTTGAGGATTTTAGCGTCTATGTTCATCAGCGATATTGGCCTGAAGTTTTCTTTCTTTGTTGTGTCTTCATCTGGTTTTGGGATTAGGATGATGCTGGCTTCATAAAAAGAATTTGGGAGTCTTCCATCATTTTGGATTTTTTGGAATAGTCTGTGAAGGATAGGGGTTAGCTTTTCCTTAAATGCTTTGTAGAATTCTCTTGTGAAACCATCTGCTCCGGGGCTTTTGTATGTTGGGAGTTTTTTGATTACTGCTTCAACTTCATCTGCTGTTATTGGTCTGTTCACGCTTTCTGCTTCTTCTTCATTGAGTTTTGGAAGATTGTATTTGTCTAGAAATTCATCCATTTCACCTAGGTTTTCAAATTTCTTGGCATACAGTTCTTCGTAGTAATTTCTTACAATCCTTTGTATTTCTGTGGTGTCAGTTGTAATCTCTCCTCTTTCATTTCTGATTGTGTTTATTTGGGTCTTCTCTCTTTTTTTCTTGATGAGCCTGCTTAAAGGCTTGTCAATTTTGTTTATCTTTTCAAAGAACCAGCTCCTAGACTCAATGATCCTTGGAATTGTGCTTTTAGTCTCTATGTCATTTAATTTCGCTCTGATCTTGGTTATTTCCTTCCTTCTACTTGCTCTGGGCTGTTCTTGTTGTTGTTCCTCAAGTTCTTGTAGGCATAGGGCTAGGCTGTTTGTTTGAAATCTTTCTATCTTTTTTAGGTGGGCCTGTATTGCTATGAACTTCCCTCTCAGGACTGCCTTCATTGTGCCCCAAAAGTTTTGGGTTGTTGAGTTCATATTCATTTGTTCCCAGAAACTTTTTGATTTCTTCCCTAATTTCATTCTTGACCCATTCATTGTTTAATAGTATGCTATTCAATCTCCATAAGTTTTAGTGTTTGGGGTTTTTTTCTTGGGGTTGGTTTCTAGTTTCAGTCCCTTGTGATCTGAGAGAATGCTTGGTATGATTTCAATTTTCTTCAATTGTTGAGGCTTGTTTTGTGTCCTATCATGTGGTCTATCTTTGAAAATGTTCCATGTGCATTTGAAAAGAATGTGTATTAGCTTCTTTGGGATGAAGGTCTCTATATATATCAGTTAAGTCCATTTCATCTAGAGTGTTGTTCAATGCCACAATATCTTTGTTGATATTTTGTTTGGAAGATCTATCCATTTTTGACGGTGGACTGTTAAAATCCCCTACTATAATTGTGTTGCTGTCAATATCTTTCTTGAAGTCCTCTAAGATTTTCTTTATGTATTTGGGTGTTCCTATGTTGGGTGCATATATATTTACGATGTTTATGTCTTCTTGGTGGATTCTTCCCTTGAGTATTATGAAGTGACCTTCTGGGTCTCTCTTTATGGCCCTTCTTTTGAAGTCTATTTTGTCTGATATGAATATTGCTACTCTGGCTTTTTTTCCCTGTCCATTTTCTTGGAAAATTTGTTTCCAGCCCTTCACTTTGAGTTTGTGTAGGTCTTTTGTCCTGAGGTGGGTCTCTTGTAGGCAGCATATGTGTGGGTCATGCTTTCTTATCCATTCAGCTATTCTATGTCTTTGGAGCATTTAATCCATTTATGTTTAAGGTTATTATTGATAGGACTTATTCATTACCATTTTCATACCTATGTTCTTCTCTCTCTCTCTCTCTCTCTCTCTCTCTCTCTCTCTCCCCCCCCTCCTTTCCTTAAACCAGTCCCTTTAGCATGTCTTGCAGAGCTGGTTTGGTGGAGGTGTATTCTTTTGGACTCCTTTTGTCTGGGAAGATCCTTATTTGGCCTTCTAACTTGATTGAGAGCCTTGTTGGGTAAAGTAGCCTTGGTTGCAGGCCTCTGGTTCTCATTACTTGGAATATTTCTTGCCATTTTCTTCTGGCTTGGAGCGTTTCCATTGAGAAGTCAGCTGCTAACCTTATCAGGGCTCCCTTGTATGTTACCTCCTGTTTCTCCCTTGCTGCCTTTAAGACTCTCTCCTTATCTTGGAATTTTGCCATTTTAATTATGATATGTCTTGAAGTGGACCTCTTTGGGTTCCTCTTGATTGGGACTCTGTGTTTCCTGAATTTGTGTGACTTTTTCTCTCATCAAATTGGGGAAGTTTTCCATCATTACTTTTTCAAGTAGGTTTTCTATTCCTTGCTCTTCTTCTTCTCCTTCTAGTATCCCTATTATATGGATATTATTACATTTCATATTGTCTTTCATTTCTCTTAATCTCTCTTCATTCTTTCTGAGCCTCTTTTCCTTTTCTTGCTCTTTTTGGGTGTTTTTTCTACTTTTCCTCCAGCTCGCTGATCCAGTCTTCTGCTTCATCAATTCTGCTTTTGATTCCTTCTGCTGTGTTCTCTAGTTTAGACATTGTACTCTTCATTTCTTCTTGGCCCTTGTTGATAGTTTCTATTTCCTTTTTCATGTTGATACAATTTTCAGTGAGTTCATTGTAGTTTCCCTGTAGTTTTTGGTAATTCACTGTGAGCTCATTGAGCTTCCTGATAACCATTGCTTTGAACTCAATGTCTGATAGTTGAGTTGCCTCTATTTTATTTAGCATTCTTTCTGAGGCTTCCTCCTTTCCTTTCATTTGGAGATTATTTCTTTGTCTTCCCATTGTTTGTGATACTCTTCTTATTAGCCTCAGCTTCTTAAATTGATCTGTTCTGGCCCCCTGGGTTTATGGTGTGAATTTCTCTGGTAGAATACCTGTGAGATTCAATGGTGCGGTCTCCTTCGGGTATCCTGGTGCTTACAGTTTCCACCTATTTTTTTTTTTTTTTTGTGATCAATTGGAGTGGTAAGGCAAAATGGTTTAAGACAGCAAAAGAGCATTCTATGATATTTACAATAACAGCTCACAGAGAAGAGATAGGAGATCCTTTGGCTATGTGTACTGTTAACATGATCTTCTGCCCAACTACCACTTTTTAGAAAGGATGGAAAAAAGATAAGACTCTTGTTGGGGAGGGAAGGACTGTGAGTTGGATCTAGAAAGCAATGAGGTTGTGGGAGGTCAGATTCTGAGGTAAGGTGAGAGTAAAGGATAGTAAATAGGTGTAGTGTGTGAGAGAATAGAGTTAACCACTACAGTAATAGAGTTCAGGAAACCATGAAGTGGGCTAAGATCTGGGAGGGGTGTTGTATACTATTTACAATTGTATGGAACAGCTATTATTTACAATAATATTAGAGCAACAATCATATGACAGAATGTATGTGATCTGGATAACAAAAATAGGGAGTAAAGGACCTTAAGTAGTGTGCTAATGGAACACGAGTGAAGGACACTAAATTAGCAATACACTGTGAAAGAGAGAACAGGGGACACCTGTCAAATGATATAACACAACCAGCCAAGCAAAGAAGACTATACAGAAAGAAGAGGGATACAAAAATACTATTCAAATAAAAGATGTAAGAATAATGAAAAAATAATAATACAAATATGCAATAACTTGCAGGTTCCCTGTAATAACAAAGTGAAATTTGTCTCACTGTGTCAGCTGTTGGGATGCCCCCTCTCTGGGTCCAACTCTGATCTTTTCACATTTCTGGGGTTTTTTGTCTCACTTGTGGGTATTTAAAAAGAAAAAAGAAAAGAAAAGAAAAAAAGCAGAAGAAGAAAGGAAGAAGAGATAAAATTGGAAAGAAAGGAAGAAGGAATAAAACAAGAAAGAAGGAAAGAGAAGCAAAGGAATCGAGAGATAAAAAATAATAAAAAATAAAAAATTACAAAAATCAAACAAACAAACAAACAACCTCTTGCTTGTTTCAAACTGGCCAAACCAGTTTTTCTGGTCTTGCTGGCTGCAGCAGGCTGAGGGGCAACTGGTATCGATTTTCTCCCTTCCTGTTCAGCACCCAGGGCTAGCTTCACATTCTCCCCAGAGCTAGCCTGGCACCTCTCCGCAGGGCTTTGGGTGTGGGCTCCCAGCCCCCTGTGGTGCATGTGCTCACCATGGGTTTACAGTTGTGGGTTCGAGTCTTCCACAAAGCACACTCTCCTCAGGTTGCAGACATGGGCACGTGGCCAGGCCACCTCTGGTCCCACGGATTAGGGCACGCTCTCTTCCTAGGGCTATGCATGGGTGCTCACAGCCCCTGTGTGTTTGCCACTTAGACATTTTTCCCGTCTCTGGGACTTCAGGCAACCAGGTCATTCCTGGTGCTGCTCAAACCTCGTTTGGCTGGGGAGGGAGCAGCTGACCCAGCTCTCTCCCAAGAGTCCTGTGGCAGACCCAGCAAGCATCAGACCTGGGGCTGCAGCTGCCCTGGTCCCCGCGCTGATCCCTGGGCCCTTATTGTCCTAAAGCACTGTCCTTACTGTCTGGTTTTTCAATGTTCACTATAATTTTTGATCTCCTATTTTCATATATGCTGTGGTACTGTTGGCTGTTTGCTCTGTTCCTCCGTAGATCGACTAGGTTTCTCTCCTGTGTGTAGGGGGAAGTGGAATCTTCTCCCTCCTACCATGCCATCATCTTCCCTCCTCTGGCATTATCTACCCTTGAGCACAGCATTTTCCTGGCTATGGCTTTCTTATTTTCAAGACATATGAATAAAAGATATGAAACCTATACCAACCTACACTCCTCTCTGAGAATAGGATTAAGTCTGAGCAATGCCAACAAACTGGTAAGGATTTTATCTTTCCAATCTAACCTGACCTTAGTTCCCAGACTTTCTCCTCCCAGTCCCCTACACCTTTCTTTTTCCCCAGAGCAAAATTATAAATATTTTAACACAAGAACAATAATAGAAACACTTAATGGTTGACATATGCAGGCTATTTCTTCATTAATGAAAACCATAAAAATCACTAAATTGTATCAAACCAAAATGCTGAAAGTAGCCATATGTTAATTGAGTAGACAAGGAAATAAGATTTCCTAGATTTTGCTCTCAACAAGGATTAAGCTACATGGCTTCTCAGGTATGGCTCTTAAGTGATTTAATTGGCAAACTCTGTGGTACGCTTAGGCTAGTGCCCATTTATATTAACACAGTGAGACATTCTGTTTCTAGAATGTATTCCCTCTACCTGCCCTACTCACACTTTCTAACCAGGGACTAGGTAACTGCATCAAGGTATGGTGGGTGACTTCTGTAATGTCCTTCTGTCCTTTCTCTTCCTTTTTTCCCCTCTCCCTAACCAACCAACAAAACAAGACATAACTAACCAAAACCAACAAATAACTAAAAAATCTTCTTCTCTCCAAAAAACTCCTAAGATTAATTTCCTCAACCCTTCTACACATTCTTAAGAATGACTGAAATTCCACAATCCATTTTCTTCATTTCATTGTTTCAAGGAGAGTGTCTCTCTTTACCTCTTGGGTGCTCAGATGCCCTCACATTCTCTATTCTAATCAAAATCTATTCTCAAAAAGATTGAAAACCTTTACACTAAAATTGAAACAACCACCAGCAGTTTAAAAAGATATATTTTCCAAAAAAGAATTTGCCTTTTAGCAAAGTTCTGTGAAGATGTGTGCCCAGTGGTTCTCAGGATATGATAAACTCTAACTTTTTGTTGAATTGAATTGACATATAATTCAGTGGGCAAAGTTAAAGATTTCCAAATCAAACTTCCTGCATTAGAGCACTATTTCAGAGTGATAACTATTTCTATTGATAATAAATCACATAAGAGGGTGCTAGAATCTTGGATGCCCAGGTAGGCATTTGAAAAAAATCTTTGATTAAAATATTGTTTACCAAAACACCAATACAAAACAATATATGCATCCTTTTGTTCATAGCAATGTTATTTACAATAGCCAAGATCTGAAACAGCCTAAATGCCCATCAGTAGTTGAGTGGATAAAAAAGCTGCGGTACACTTACACAGTGGAATACTACACAACATTAAAAAAAAAAAGAAGAAGAAACTCTTACCTTTTGTGACAGCATGAGTGGACCTGGAAACTACAGTCGTCCCTCACTATATCGCGGTTCACTTATTGTGGCTTCACTGTATCGCAGGTTACAGTGAACCCGCTTCACCGTAAACCCTCGATACAGTGAGGGATGACTGTATACCTCACTGGTGAGCACCCACATAGAATTTTATGTGTTGTTAAAATTACATAGGTTTAAGAGTGTAGAAAGTGTTTAAGAGCATATGAAGTGTCTATAAGAGTGTGGGAAAGGTTTATAGGAGTGTAGGAAGGGTTTATAAAGCTTTAAAATGTATATAAATAATAAAATAAATATAATGCCGCTATTTTGTGGATTTTTGCCTATCATGGGGGTCTCTGGAATGTAACTCCCATGATAAGTGAGGGATCGCTGTATTACAGTAAGGAAATAAACCAGTGAAAGACAAATACCTTATGATCTTACTTATATGTAGAACCTAATGGACAAAATAAAAACAGAAGCATAGATACATGTAACGGACAGGCAGCTGTCAGAGGGCAAGGGAAAATGGGATGAAAGAAGGTGAAGGAATTAGACAAAGAACATATATGCATGACACATGGACACAGACAATGGTATGGGGATTGCCTGTGGGAATGGGGCCTGGGTGGAAGTGGGCAAACGGGGAAAAAGTGGGAACAACTAAAAAAGCATAAACAATAAATTACAATTAAAAAAGAAATACTGTTGTTTTAGTTTTGATAAACTAAGTCTTGTAATATAATTTTCATGGATGGCTTATCTAGCTACTTAGTTTATAAACTTGAATTCAGAGAAGACATAGGTATAATATCTTAAAGACTTATTCTCCATAATTCCTAACACAAGCCTTATCTGTAATCAGGTAAGGCTTGTGTTAGGAATTATGTTCAGCAAGTGTTTGTTGAATAAATGTGAGAATATATGAATAAAAATGGGATAGAAAAATGGGTAAATGGAGGGATGGAAGGATGGATGGATGGAAGAAAACAGGAAAGTATCAATAGGACTAGAAGGAACATCACAGGTTAAATGCCACAATTATTTTCACCCAAACAAAAATTAAGTGGAGTTGCAATTATGAGGAAATACATATAAACTAGTGATAGAAAAGAGGAAAAAAGAAGGAGGAAAGGATCAATGCAAGAAGTAGCTGAGGAGTAAGAAAGTGGTGATGATAAGACAATCTTGGCACACCAAGGTATCATAAAGTTATCTGGCCCTGGCTGGGTAGCTCAGCTGGTTAGAGTATCATCCTGATACACCAAGGTTGTGGGTTTGATCCCCAGTCAGGGCACATACAGTATAGAAGAAACCAATGAATGCATAAATAAGTGGAATAACAAATTGATGTTTCTCTCTCCCTCTCTCTCTCTAAAACCAATTTAAAAAAATAAAATAAAATTATCTGAAACTTGGAAATAAGCAAAAAGAGATTACTAGGATTCCTTTCACTGCAACACTGGCCTTGGCTTTTTATTGTCTGGGCCAGTTTACAACTCCAAAAAATATGTATATCTTGGAATAAATTTAAGGATGAATAAGTTATAAGACACTAGAGAAAGAAATTGAAGAAGATACATATAAGTGGAAGCACATACCATGTCCATGGATAGGAAGAATTAGCATGATTAAAATGTCTATACTACCCAAAGCAATCTATAGATTGCTCCTATCAATGCAACTCCTATCAAGATACAATGACATATTTAACAGAATTAAAGCAAATATCCCAAAAATTTATATGGAATACAAATGACCCCAAACAGCTACAGCAATCTTGAAAAAGGAGAACAATGTTGGAGGAATCATAACAGCTGATATCAAACTACATTACAAGGCCATAGTAAACAAAAGAGAATAGTACTACCATAAAATCAGAGTATAAATCAACAGGACAGAATAGAGAGCCCTGAAATAAATCCACACCTTTATGGTCAATTAATAGTTGACAAAGTAGGCAAGAACATACAATGGGGCAAAGATAGCCTATTCAATAAATGGTGATAGAAAAGTTGGACAAATACATTTAAAAATGAAACTAGATAACTTTCTTACACCATGCATAAGAATAAACTCAAAGTGAATTAAAGACTTAGATGTAAGACTCAAAACCATAAAAATCCTCGAAGAAAACATAGGCAGTAAGATCTCAGACATTTCCTATAGCAATATTTTTTCTGGTCCATCTCTTCAGCAAGGGAAACAAAAGAAGAAATAAACAAATGAGACTACACCAAACTATAAAGTTTCTGCACAGAAAAGGAAACCTTCAACAAAACAAAAAGACATTTCACTGAATGGGAGAACATATTCACCAGTGATACATCTGATAAGGAATTAATATCCAAAATATGCAAAGAACTTATATAACTCAACACCAAAAAATGAACAAACAAACAATTCAATTAAAAAATGGTCAAAGGACCTGAATAGATACTTCTCCAAAGAGGACATACAGATGGCCGATAGACATATGAAAAGATGCTCAATGTCATTAGCCATCAGAGTGATGCAAATTAAAGTAATAATGAGATATCACTTTATGCCTATCAGAATAGCTATCATCAATAAATCAACAAACAACAAGTGTTGGTGAAGATGTGGAGAAAAGGGAATTATCATGCACTGTTGGTTAGAATGCAGATTGGTGCAGCCACTATGGAAAACAGAATGGAGCTTCCTCAAAATATTAAAAATGGAACTGCTTTTTGACCCAGCAATTCCACTTCTGGAAATGCATCTGAAGAAACACAAAACACTGATTCGAAAGAATAGATGAACCCCTACGTTCATTTCAGTGTCATTTACAGCAGCCAAGATTTGGAAGCTGCCCAAGTGTCCATCGGTAGATGAGTGGATAAAAAAGCCATGGTATATTTACACAACAGAATACTACTCATCTATAAGAAAGAAGGAAATCTTACCTTTTGCAGCAGTGTGGATGGACTTGGCTAGCAAAATAATCCAGGCAAATAAAGACAAATATATTATGATTTCACTTATGTTTGAAATCTAATGAACAAAATAAGCTAATGAACAAAATAGAAACAGACTCATAAATATGGAGGGCAGACTGACAGCTGTTAGAGGGGATGGGATTGGGAGGCTGGTTAAAAAAAGTGAAAGGACTAATAAAAAATAAAAACAACTCATAGACACAGACAATAGTATGGTGATTACCAGAGGGAAGGGGGGTGGGAGAGGTAGAAGAGAGCAGAGGGAGGGTAAATAGTGACAGAAGGAGACTCGGCTTTGGGTGGTGAACACACAATACAAAACACAGGTAGTGTATTAGAGACTTATATACATAAAATCTATAAAATTTTATTAACCAATGTCACTTCAATGAATTCAATACATTTTTTAAATTAGAAATCAGTAAGTACCTCACTGAAATGTAGCAATAAGACAATTTGTTAAAGTTTAAAGAAGTTATGCTGTAATAAAAGTTTGGGTAACTGATAGAGGGGTCAAAAACAACAGTCATCAAAGTAAATACATATAACTTCAGCTCAGAACAGAGCAACAAATATAAATAATCAGGACTTATTTAGACAGAACTATTTCTAAGCTGGAGAAAGCTTGCTCAGCAATTAAAATTAACCTAAATCAAATACTGTTGCATTGACACCCTCTTTCTTCAACTGTAACTCTGCTTTCACCAGCAGCATTCACAGCAACAGCAGCCGTAGCATCCCAGAACAGACTGGCCATTTAACCGCCTGGGGAACATGGTCCTTCCAGTGCAGTTGGGTAAACTGGGATTCCCATTTGTTGATAAAACATCCTATGAAGCAGCTTGATTTAATCAAACCAAGTCAAGTTAAGCTTCATGAGGTCACAACCTTATCTTCATAACTTAAAAAAAAATAAGGCTCTCACCCTGGGATAAAGTGATATAATCCCAAAAGTGCAACCCATGGAGTTCTGCCTAAAACAGGCATCCAGCCGTACCCTAACCTACAAGTGCATATATGGAGCTTTAACCAAAATTCAGCTGTAAACAGTGAAATACCATTAAGAAACTCATTGACTAGGCTTCTTTTAATTATATCTTTGTTGAGGCACATCTCCACACTACATGGTAACAATGAAATATTTCAAGAAAAAAAAAGGAGTACTTTCCTATATAGTGAAAGGCATTGATTCAATGCTTCCTCTTCTCTAGACTTAAGTTGTGGAACTGGGGAGAACAGCCTAGGGTTATTGATGCTTAAGACATTAACATTTAAACCTAATGACAGTAGTGAGAATAATTGTTACATTTTATTTACAGACAGATCTTCAAAAGAGGGTGCAGAGCACTTGCATTTCAAGTTATGAATATTTTCAGAAGACATGTTGCGCCCAAGAACTGTGCATTCAATCACCACCCCTGTCGGCAGGTTCCAGTCACTAACCAGCCAAATGGCAACGACTCCTTAAGGGAGCAGTTAAGCCAGTTTGAATGTCTTAATATGACAGAATCCTCCATTTTTTAGAGAAAGAAATTAAAGCTGAAATATTGAATATTTTAGGGATTTGACAAGTCTCTAAAGTCATTTTTTTTTCACTTATAAATCTTAGGGGCAGATTTCTGGCTGTGATCTCTGGATCACCTGCTTCAACACCACAGAAGAGCCTGTTGAAAATGCAGATTTCTGAATCAACAGATTTACTAAACCAGTGCTTCTGAAGTTGAGCCTAAGAATCTGAATTTTTAATATACTTTCCAGGAAATTTCTAAGCATACCCAAGTTTGAGAGATATTATCATCAAACATGTTGGGTGAATAGGAACCTAAAAATTGAAACCAAATTGAACACCATGTTGTTTACTACAGATCCTGTCAATCTGCATCTACTTCATCTCTCCTTCTCTAAATCAGTTTTCTTTCCATGTAAAGTCAAGAATGTTGTAATTCAGCTTTCCAGAATCATAGTGTCCTTCTGATCCTGAAATTCTACCCCTCAAGACCACAAAACTACAAAAAAAAAAAAAAAAAAAAACCATGTTCAAGCCTAGAATCACAAAACAAAAACAAAAACAAAAAACAAAAGTCACGAGCTTCTATTCATAGAGGGTTGCCTCCATCATATCACGGCAAACCGTCTGTTTTCATCAACTGCAATCCCGTTTCAGAGGATGTAATGCTGGCATAGAAGAAAGCACATTGGCTTTGGTGACAGGCAGAACTGTCGCTAATCCTGTCACTTGTTCTTAGGAACTCCTTTTATTTGGACAAGATACGTAACCTCTCTGAGCTCCAGTTTCCTGTCTAGAAAATTTGTTGGGATTGTTAAGAGGACTAAAGATCATTTCTGTGATGTGGTTGTTCAGTTAATTCATTCATGCATTCAACAAGATTTTCTGAGCACCAACTGTGCACCTAGCCCTCCTTCTAGGCCCTTGGGACCCATCAGAGAGAAACAAAGATCCCTGTCTTAAGGGAGCCTGCAATTTTAGAAAACAAAGCTAAATGATAAACAAAATAAATAAGTAACTTATAGCATAAGGTAGAAATGTGAAATACAATGGGGAAAAAATAAAGACAGTATAAATGGGGTCAGAATTGCAGGAGTGGGGAAGAGTGTCAAGGTAAGCTTCTTTGGGAAAGTGAGATTTGAGCTCACTTGATGGAAGGGAGTGAGCCAGAGGAAGAACATTCCAGGAGGGAAAAGCAGGAGACAAGGCTTTAAAATGGGGAAATAAAGGTGGGGAGGGGAGGTAACCTTGTAAGCCACCATGAAGACTTTGGCTTCTACTCGGGGTGAGACGCAGGGTATCTGCAGGGTTTTGAACAAAGGAGTGACGTGAGCATCATGATTCCTAACCAGTCATTAGAGATGATGCACTTCAGTTATCTAAGAAAATGTAATAGATGAGTCCTTTTCAAGAGGAATGGACTCTGCCTGGGCTTATAGTGATTACTTTTTACAACGAAACTTTAAAACAGGACTATATTTGCCAAAAGATTCTCTCCCACATTTGCATGACCATCTTTAAATATGATATCTTTGGAGATGAGTGTGCGTTGTGTGTACATGTGTATGATGTGTGTGTGTGCATGTGCATATGCACACTTTCAAGCTAATAACCAGTGTTACTGCCAGCCGTACCTGGTAAGTCGCACCATACTCTGATATTTAGGTGCAAACCTATGTTCCTGGATGTAGTGCAGGGTCTGAAGAAAAGCAATAGCCGTAAAACTCCAGTCATGAGTCATCATACCTGTGCAAGACGTGAAAATTTAGCTCTAGATACACATATCTCAGGCCACATGATATTCTAGCGAAAGAGTTTATAAATTATGCATTTTCTCAATTCTGCATAGTTAAATGAGAGGTCATATAGTGTTAGATCTGTGCATGAAGGAAAGAGGCAGCATTTAGGAAGAACCACATCATCATCAATAGATTGGAAACAGCTAGCAAGGGCAAAAGATATCCTTTCACATTTTACTTTTCCACAAAAGCCCTATCATGGAGCATCATGTATTTCAAAGAAGTGTTACTACTAGAATTTTGTGGTACATTTTAGGAATCCCAGCAGCATGAATATTAACTCTCCATAATTTACCTCACTTCTGATATCTTTATTGAAAGTTAATTTTTCTTTACAGCCCATTGTACTTGCTAATATTGCATGAATAAAGTGTAATGGTGCAATAAAATAAAATTCATCCTATGGAATGGATAAATGCCAGGCTATTGAATGGGGTCCTTGAGCTTGCCACGTTTTGTTTGCTGTTCCATGACTACTGCATGCTGAACTTCACAGGTGCCTTAACTATTAAAATTTCATATCCTGCAAAGGCAAAATTGTACTATATTAACATGTTTGCCTAATAAGAGATGAGTTCAATATAATATTTCCTGTGTTATTTTCTTTTTTTAATTTACCTGGAAAATTGAAGTAAGTCAGGTCAAATCTTCTGATTGACTTCCTTGCCTATCTCCTTTCTAATTGTAATGTAGTCTTTATTGGCACTCACTATTATTAAATTATTTGCATAAATATTCAAATTGAATGAAAATCCTTGGAGACAGAAAATGTGGAAGTTTGAATGTATTCCTGTGTTGGTATAGTCGATAAGGGCAATATGTGTCTGAGTTTGAAACCCAGCTCTGTGCTCATTAGCTGTGTGATCAAGGGCAAGTTATCTCACCTCTCTGTGATTCAGGTTCACTGTCAGTGAAGTGTGGCTAGCAGTAAGGATGTCAGAAGATAAAATGAATATATGAAAGCAAAGTACTTAAAGCAGTATCTGGCATGTGATAAGTTGCTAAATGGAAAAAATATTAAAAATCAAATGACTTTATGACCTATTTTAAAGAAAAAATGGAGGGAGAGAGGGAGGGAGGGAGGGGACAAGAAAATCACTACCTCATGCATTATTTTACCAACTACTCTTATAACCCACCTGATGTCATTAAAGCTCTCCCAGTAGGATTGCTAGCCATCCTATTTGGGGGTCCATGCCCATCCCCTGCAAAGGTAGCATCCATTCAGGTGATACTGAACATAAGGCCAAAACTCTCATTTCTTCTCTTCCTTTTTGAGCATTACCTCTGATTATTGGGCAAGAATCCCCCAGACTTGCTTCCATGAAAGGAAATTTCATATGCTGCTTCCTGAGTGTTATCTGTGGTATTTGGGGGGCGGGGGCTATACAGATTAGCAAACCCTGGGAGTCTGAGAAATAGAATTTAGAAATGGCTTACAGGTCCACAGGTCTCTGGCACCCTGGTGAACTGCCAATCCTGCCATCCCAAGGAGTGTGGATGAGTGTTGAAGTGGACCACAGTTGGAAGGATGTGCATATACACATGTGATCTAGAGACACATGGTGACCACTCATTCAAAAATGGTTTGTCCTTAGACCCCTTTCCTTCCTGCAAGTTCTGTACTTCCTTCCTCTGTCTGGCACAGTCTAACAATCCAGCTCACACATTACCTCCTCAGAAAGTTCTTCTGTGGCCGACCTAATGCCCAGAACAATGGCTAGCACATGACAGACATGTAAACATAGATAAATCAATGATCTTTTTCCTCACAAAGCCAAACGATGCCTCGCCAAAAAGTTACAACACCAAAAAGATAGTCTTTATCATCTTTTTGTTTATAAAAATTTCTTTTGCAACTCATTTTTCAGAAAACCATTTGTTGTGCAATGCAAATAAATGTAAAATCTGTAGATAAGCTCATGAGCAGATAACCTTTCTGTGGTTTAGAATATATCCGGGAAAGGCTCAGAAGCACACCTGTGTTGAGCTGTGAAGTGTGTTTATATTAACATCAGTGTGAAAGTGAATTTTAAGCACAGGGGGCTTTTTGGAACCAATGAACCACTTTTAACTTTTGATCATTTCCTGCAACTAATGACATGGTTAAAAATCTTATTGTCTCATGTGATTCAGATCTAATTATGCTGTTTGGGCCCCTAGTGCCAACATCCCTTTATTTTCTACCCATTGAACTGCATGAAGCCATGACTTCCCCTTTCTTCCTCCCCAGAACTCTTTCTTTTACTCATCTTACTCTCCTCTGTGGGGTGGTATATCAATCTCTACCTACTACAGACTCTACTTGTTTCCTTTATTCCCATTTTCAGATTTTCAGTTTTTACAAAATTTCTTTGAGATTCAACCATGCTTAAAAGTAGTGAACCACAGAACAGCTTAGGACCAGTGCTTTGTCTTGGAAATAGGAATTACTTCTAAATTAATTGACTTAAAGTCAATACTTTCCCACCTTGAAGCCAATTATGCAAAAAAATAGAACTGTAGAGTCATGGATTAAAGATAATTTTGCACTTTATGCTGTTTGTCATATTTAATTCACAAATTTCACATTTAAATAGAAGTAGTTAGGGATTGAAATAGAAAACTATTACATGAGGAAAAAAGAAAAAAATACTTAACAGAAATTTAATGATCAAGAGCAGGTATATTTCTCTTAAAAGGAAAATAGATTACTTTTGACAAAAGTATTCAAATAAGTGACTTATAACCAAATTAGTTATGCATTAAAATAAGAATTTTTTTGCACACACAATTAGAATTTCCTCGGAGAACTTGGATTTTTCCCCAATCTATGGCCAACTGAAATGAGTTGTATCCCTTGCCCTTCTTCTCTGACTGCAGATAGGCTATGTTTCAGACAAACTAAATAGAGATAACAGAAAATATAACTGTAGAGTGTTTAAAATTTTAGTCAATATTATATTTATATATTACAGAAACCATATATATCATTCATATGTAAATAGATGTGTGTATTTTTTAAAATAGAAACTATAGAAAGCAAACCAATGTTTGACATTTTCTTGGCTGGAAGAAAAATGCAGAATACACAGTGATTTTTCAAATGGAGGTTCACCCACAGAGGGGGTGGGTATTGGAATCTCAGGAAAAAAGGAAGAGAAAGATGCAATATTTCTATCAACTATAGTGAGGGAGGATTTTAAAGGGTTGTACAATATTGGCATATGGGAGACATAAAGAGGGTGGCTGGATATTACGGCAGCTGGGACTAAAGAAGTGATGGGTCTCTGCTTGGGCTCCTTCCCTGAGCTTACGATCACAATTCTAACAGCTGACATTTTGACCATCACCCTGTGCCAGGCTCTAGGCTAAGCACTTTGGAATCATTTCATTTAACCTCTCCCACCCCCAACCCTCGATGTACACACTATTAATACCTCCATTTTATAAATGAAGAATGGATGCTTCAAGGGCTCAAATAACTTACTCAAGATCATACAGAGAGTAAACTCAAAGCCAAGATTTAAAAAAGGACATTCATGCTCTTAATCTTCTTCCTCTATTCTACTCTAATGGAAAGAGCTGGTGGTGTTCACCTCTCATTAAAACATTCATCTCACTATATTTTACTGCAATTACCTTATACAGTATTGTCTCTCAAACCATGTTATTTGTTAAGAGCTATATTCCAAAATGATGTGGAAATTCAGCATAAACAAGTAGTCATGGATTATATTAGGATTCAAATTGTGAAATTACTGACACCCTACAAATTTGCTGTCATGAGATGTATAAAGCTCCTTTGTCTATAGGAATAATAATAATAGCTAACCATTACTGAGTATCATGTGCTAGGTTTTGTTTTAAGAACTTTAATTGGGATTGACTTAATCTTCAAAACAACCCTTGAGACAGGTTCTATTATGTCCAATTTATGTATGAGAAAACTAAAAGTTGGCTTTGAAGACCTATGAAAAATGTGATCCCTAAAATGATGTGAAAAAGAAAACTGAAAAATAAAAACAAATCCTTAATAAAATGTCTACAATATGTAGCATTTCATAGGTTCTATTAGTTATTGAATCTAAAATATCTAAAAAAATTTTATATCTGAAAATAACTTATCTTCTAGGATAGATTTTCCTCACTTGTAGGAATACCTGTGTGTATATTCACTATGCTTGCTAAGATATTACTGTCAATTTTTAAATTAAATAAGTATGCAGAGCCAAATAACTCAAGAACAAAGTTATAAAAATCTCTAAAAATTCTCACAGAAAAAAATGAGAGGGAAAGATGTTGGGGGGGTTCCCAAAGAAAAGGAAAGCCCCATAAAGGAGTTAAAACTACCACAATTTGTGCATGCGATGACTTAAGGAGCCTGGGAAAAGCTAAGGAACTTCACATTCGACTTGTTCAAGTTCACTCTAAGTTTAAGTTGCACCAAAGAACCATGAAATATTAAAAACTGATGATCCTGCTCTGCTCTCTGTTACCTGTGTGACCCTGGGCAAAGCCCTTAGCAGCCCTGTTCCTCATCATCAAACAGGGCTGTCATAAAGATTAAACAAGACGGTATATTGGAAAGTGCTTCGCCAACTATACAGCTCTGTAGATGTTGATATATCAATAGCTGTTCATTCCAGCTGTACAGTTTTTCTCTTATTGAGAAAAAGACAATTAAAATTCTAAGACAGTTTTAGAAGAAATTTTGGTTTTTTACCATTAAGTAAATGCAATAATGCAACAAAGTACTGTCAGGTAGGTATCTGCCCTTGGGAGTCTTTTTGGAAATGGCTAAGAATAATTAGCCTATTTACTTTCTGCAAATGAGCCTTTCTTAGTTGCCAGAAAAGTTTATGTCTTTAAGTAGTTCCAAAATCCTCCCTGAAATATTGCTTGTACCTGCCAGATCTCATCAAGGTACTTTGGACACGACGGCAATCACCAGCCTCTGGGTAAGGTGCTACCAACCACCCAAAAGGCAAGCATCCTCTGTGCTTTTCTGAAAAGCCAAAGTTCTGAATCTACCTGCTGGGCTGCCCTAGACTGTGTCAGAACCTCAGAAACTCTTCCCCTCACTCAGGACTAGGGCCTGAGCAGAGAAAACACCGACCTTCTTTTTTCAGGTCTAGTGAGGAGATGCAGCAATCTGTCAGCCAGAGATTTCCCCCGGTTTCCCTCACAAAGCCATGGACCTGCAGGCCCATCTTAACACACAGGTCACAGGAGATCAAGTCAGGAGAAGAAGAGAGAGGAGAATGACAGAATCCAGCATTTCTCCATCTACGGGCCAATTAATTTCAACAGTATTCTCCATCTGTGTGCTGATTAATTTCGGTCAATTTCTGGGTGCAGCCAAACCTCCACTCTCACTTCTCTTAAACTGTCTCCCCACCCCAATACCTGTTTCCATTCACTTATATGCATTATGCAAGCATTTATGATTTCTACCCATGAGAGACTGGGATGGGAGTGATGAAAGGGAGAAAGATTAAAAAAAGAGAAAGGAGCAAAGAGTAAGGTATCTATTCTCTCTCTGCCTCTCACTCCTCCCCTCCATCCTCTGAAGGAGAAAAAGCCAGAAATTGGTGGAAGAGTTCAACAGAGATTTGGAGCAGCTCCACACCAACATAGCTACTTCCTTCCCCAGGGGACAAGGTGCAGAGTAACAGGGGTCATTCTCCCAGCCCCTTTAAGAAATCAGGAACACCTGAACCACAGAAGCAGTGGAAACATATGGGAGTTGGAATAGAGAGGGTCCGAATGGAGGCGCAGTGACCACCGAGCTAGTCTGAACATACGTGTTGTATAAAGCCACTAAGGGCAACACCCAGAAATAACACAACTGACCTTAAGAGGCCACCAGATTCAGGCAGGTGAGGGGCTCCAGCTACCATAGCTTGTTGCCTAATAACAAGTGTAGCCTGGGACATCTTGGCTTCAGTGATGACACACTCCCCTCATTAACTGATATCGGTGTCTTATAGCCCTAACCCACCTCCCGGCTCCCTTCCCCTCATGGAACTGGAGGGAGGAAGCCTGGTGCTCCCGCTGGAGGTTCACTTGTGGCTCCACAAACCCCTCTCATATGTGCTGTTAAAACAACATAGTCGATTCAACTGTCTTGGGCTCTTCATCAGAAATTCAGAACAAGGGAACAAGTTGATTAAGTTTTCTATCTAATGAAACAAAGATGATAGAAATTAGGCGCAAAAACTAACTTATCTCATCCAACTCTGGCACCCAAAGTGAGCTTTGCAGCAGGTAATCTGAACCTGCCACGTAGCATGCTTTTAGAAAGACAAGTGCTAGGCACCAGCTCATCACAGAATCTAATTAGTTGCTCTGGTGGTCTTCTCAAGCTTGAAACATCTAATTCCATCTTCCCAGGACTGAAATTGTTATGAATCGCTGTTTTTATAATTAAATGTTTGGCTTCTTTAGATATTAAAACATAAATATTGCTGCTGTTAGCTTCTCACAGATTTAGAAAAGCATGGATATATACCTGAAATGGGTGGCTCTGTTAGATTCAATATCCCTTCACAAAATTTTAGATATCAAACTACGTGCAAAAGGATACCTTTTTCCAGTTGCATGACAGGGAGTGGGAGGACATATCACTTGGTATTAAAATATCTACTTCTCATGGAACAAAAACTGAAAATGGAAAGACCAACACTAAAGTAAAAGAAGATAATGTTGTCCATGTGACACACAGGTAATTTTTACTGTTACCTTTTCTTTCCTTTTTTTTTTTTTTTTTTGAACTGGGAAAAAAAAAAAAAAAAAGTCAACTTAGGGGAAAAAAAACCCTCATCTTACTTTGATTCCTAGTCACTTCTGGCTGTGACCCAAACTGTTTTAGGGAAAGCTATTTCAGGTGATAACAGAAAAGGGTGAAAGAAAAAAAAAGAGAGGGGTATGGATGCAAGAGTCTTGGAAAACACTAAATATTAAGGAAAAGGATTCAGATCCTCACGTGAAATGGTGGGATGGAATTCCATGTTTCTGTTCCAATTCAAGCATTATTTTTGTGCAGACTTGTAATAATGTTATTTACTGGGTCTTTGTCTCCCACTTGAAATCCTTTTAACAGAGTTGATCTTTCTGGTTTTATTCATTTATTACTGTTTTTACCTTCCTTCCCAAATCTGAGGTAGCTTCGAAAAGGCATCGTTTAAAACTCCAAAAACAATAAATGTTACTCTAATTAATCATTTAGCCTAAATCTTATCCATTTGGTTCAGCTATACTGTTGCATCTCATAGAATAAGTCCTGATGTTTTGTTGGGTATTAAGTGTAGACTATTTAATAAAACAAAAGAAAATGACGATTTTAGGCCAGCTTACCTTAGAAGTGGCATTGTAAGAACGAGTCCAAGGGAGCTTGCTTCCTCCTTGTGTGGATCAGGGAATCCAGAATGCTAAATCCGTGTAGGTGTGCAACACTCCTAGCTGCGTACACAAAGGACTCAGGGGCCAGAATCACACATTCTCAAGGCTGTTTTGTCTGTCCTCTTTGTTGAACCTCAGAGCAAAGGACTGAGCTCATCTTACTCCATAATTCACCAGACATTGTTTTCCTTGACTCCAGGAAAGGTCTCTTCTTTATTTCACTTTTGACTTTAGTTTTTTTCTCCCGTTCCTGGTTCCATCTCCCTCTCCCACCACTGGCAATGTTTCTAATGTGTCTGATGTCTATCTCTTTAATGGGACCTCTCCCACTCTGTATCCACACCCCTTCCCATTCTCAGCTCCTGGTCTCTGGGGCCTTTTCCCCATCCTCACACCTAATGGCACCTTGATGTCAGCTTTCGCACCCCAGTTTACTGGCTCCTCTGTCTCCTCACTCCCATTTTATTCCCTTTATTTCCTGCTGACTTAATGCTGCCATGACGATGATTAGTAACTCCCCTCCTAGGCTCAGGGCTGTAGCTCTCCAACAAGGTCAACCCTGGCAGAAATGGCCTGGACCTTCCAAGGAGGACTTTGACTCTCCAGAATCTGCCACCAGGGCATTTCCATCTAGTGCTAACCAAAATAATAATAATAATAATAATAATAATAATAATAATAAACAACTCTTCTAGAACTCTGATGATATGTCAGACATACTCCTAATTCAGTTAGGGGATAAAAATATTTTCATCAATGACATAGGGCTTTACTTGAGGAGAATTTGGAAAATGCAAAAGAAAAGAAACACCTCTCTGTGCCTGCTCTTTATCAATGGTGGTGTGCTCTTTAGGATTTACTAGGCAACCATAACATTCAAGCACTGATTAGCTTTCCAGAATGCAGACAATGTGTGCCCTCAACTCATAAGAAAAACATGAAGAAAGTATTATGGTTTTTATAACACAACAAAGGAATTGAAACGAGCTGTGGCCTACCAAAATAACAATGTAGGATTTGTGGTACTGTTTTGGGGCCTGTGGTTGGTCTGGGATGACAGTGGTCCCTGCTATCAATGGAAGGAGCCCTTACATGTCCAGGGAGCCTCTGGTCACCCACTGGACACTGATCTCTTGGTAGGATTTTCCATGGCAGGCATATCATAGAGGTGGCTTGGGAAAACAGACTGTTAATAATTGTGTCTTTTATGAAAAAGGCTTCAAAGTATGCAATACCATGGAAATTCTTTGAAACTCATTATAAATCCTCAATTTGGCTGTGTCAAGTAGACGAAATGTGGAGGAGCATATGTTTTAAAGTATCTCACAGCTGTCATCTTAAAAGCTGTAGACGGCTTTAGTTCAGCTAAAACACTCATTTCCTGAAAATAAAGGGTTGAACAGACAAATATCCATATCTCTGCATTCAGAATGCCTGTGCTTGAGTATTATTCTTCGCTCATATGTAACACTTTTTATTTGCAAAGGGCTTTGCAATTGCCCTGGCTACTCACTCTGTAAGGCAATTCTGTGAATTACATTTTCCTAAATTACAGACAAGAGACTAGAACACTGAGATTATGTCACAGGCTAAGGGCCTGCACCTCCTGGGTCCTGCTGCTCCATGGGTTAGGGTGACGAGACATTGAAAAATGTGAGGTATGTTCAGAGACCCTGTGAATCACTACTTCCTATCGTAAGTGGATATTCCTGTTAGATGGTGAAATCTCTCCTAGTTGGCAGTGTGAAAGTAGTCCTGGCTACATTTTAGTATTCTTTTCTCCTAAGATTCTTAAAGATCCTTTTCAGGTAACAACTCACAATTGCCCTAACATCTCTGTAACACGTGTCTTCTGAAGATATCTCCTTTTTAGCAATGAGGAGGAAGTTAAAGCATAGCATCACAGAGCAACTTGGAACCAATCCTGGCTCCCAGGCAGCAGGTTGATTTAGCAAAGGACTATGCAAATAAGTTCAATGGAGAGGATTTGAACAGAAAAAACTTCAAACGTGCTTATTTACTAGCAAGAAAATAAAGACATAATTAATCATGTGTTAAACCCATAACAGAGCCATTTGCTGTGATGACTCTCAATAAATATTAAGATTGCAGCAACAATAAGAATCTGGTTGTTCTTTGCTTAGTAGCCCATCCCAGAACCCCTTTGGCCACTCAGTCTTCTTTTCTAAGCCTATAAATCTTTACTGAAGTATTTTGTTCACCTCTATTCAGAAAATAGAAGTCCCCTTTTCTCTGAAAAAAAAAAAAAATTCAACCAAAAAAAAAAAAAAAAAACCTTATGGAAGAAACAAAAAGGAAATGGAGCATGTCTTGTTTCTGTGACACATAATTAACCAGGTACTTGTTTGCATGTGTGTGTGTTTATTCATTTGATTTTCCAGCTCTCTCAGGGATCTGAATACAAAATAGAGCACTTGGGAACAACTCACAGATTTACAAGGCACTCTAGGGAATACAAGGTCTATAAACTGACACATTAGCCCCATCCATAGATGGGATGTAAAGTATTTTTACTGCCACATCACGAACCACAGTGTTCCGAATCCAGAAATAACTTGGTATCAGTAACCGACACAACATTGGCACCGAAATGTCCTTCATTTCCCTTAACTGCTTCCGACCCATGGAAAAGTAAATGCAATTGAGGGAAAATTGCTTTTCAAGGAGTTGTGTCTGCACTAGAAATGTGAGGCGGGGGACCGAGAGCTCATCTCATCAAACCTGCCCCGATACTATGCACTTTCTATCTAAAAACATGACAGAAAGTTTAGAAGGTAGCTTCTTGTGTTGAATTTATATGATTGTAATAGAATTACATCCTAATTTCGTTTTTTACGAGCCAATAGTCAGGGGTACAAAAATACAACCTTTGTCTTTCCTGTAATTCAACTTAACTTCTAGCTCAAGGTCTCAATCTTCCCTGTAGCAAAGAAAGAAAGAAAGAAAGAAAGATAAAAAGCAAGGAAGGAAGGAAGGAAGGAAGGAAGGAAGGAAGGAAGGAAGGAAGGAAGGAAGGAAGGAAGGAAGATTATCTTCTTAATTTAATTAAAATTAATAATTCTTAAGTAATCTAATGGATAAAATCAGATGAATTCCGGGTTTCACTCTTTCCCTGTTGTTGTCTTGAGATGGCAGCAATGCTCTGAGGGTGTGCATGGGTCATAGCGTTAAGGAGCGAGGCACCTCCACCTGCCGGTGTTTGGACATTGGTCTCTATCTCCACAGTGTTTCCTCTGCCCTTGCATATGGGTCTACCATGGCCTCTGGTTTTCCATGCTGCTGCTGCTAACAGTGACTCCTCATCAAAGACTCTCTCAGCCATGGCCACAACCCTCTCAGGGACGATAAAAAATCTTGTGGCCTTTTGTCTGGGCTGCAGGAGAGTAGAACTGTCAGATCCCTTTTTGCTTAGACTGTTCCAGCTGCCATCTCTGCTTCCTTGCTGCTCCAATGTGTCTAGGAGGTTTGCCGCATAATCAGGCTTCACCCAGGATGCAAGGCATAGGTCTTTCCTGCTCCTAGAACCCTGTGAAGCAAACTGAGCTTTCTATCATCCTCACCCAGGGTTTGGGCACTGCCAGCCAAGTACTGTAGAGCCAAACTGTCTAAGTGCAAACACTGGCTCTGCCACTTAGTAACTGTGACTTTGGGCCCATCTCTTGTCCCTCTGTGCCTCAGTTTTCTCATCTGCAAAATGGGATCTCATAGGTTGTTGACAGGATAAATGAATTAAAGTATGTTATGCACTTAGAATAATGCTTGGCACATAGTATGTACCAGATGTGTTGGATGGTGTTGTTGCTGCTAGTCCTTGATGGAGGCTGGGATGGAACACCCCTTCTCCTAAAACCATACCAGTGTCAACCAATGGTGATGGTCGCTGGCACCAATTCAGTGCCAACAGGAATCCCCAATTTGGGGTGAAGAAGGAAACTTTATTCAGTGCAAAACAACTCAATCATGATACAGCACAGCTGCGAGGCAGCCCTGGGGCCAAGACCCTCTCTAGCTAAACAGCTGTGCTGTGCTTCCCATGGGTCTGCCCTGGCCTGTGCTGGTCTGCTCCACTGTGCTCTGGAAGATGTGCTCTGGAGAGACATCTTCCGTGTTTCCACTCAGCCAGCGAAACACAGACTCAATGGAAAGGGAGAGTGCACTCCCAGAGCCCGAAGGGAGCGGACTTAAATAGAAAGAGGTCCCTGCCTCTGGTCCCTGATTGGTCTGTCCTCATGCAAACAAGGACTCCAAATCCTTGCAGTCTGACTGGTCCAAAAGGCACTGTCCTGATTGATCAGAATATAGCCACTCTGATTAGTCAGTGAAGATGTCAATGGGGATACAGCTGTTCAGCTCCATTTGGATGGGGAAAGCCCCGGTTCCATTGGCTGAAATAGGATTCCAGGAACTCCTTTACGTGGTCTGGCTCTGCTCACAGAACACAGCGCAGGCAAGCTTTCATCACAGAGGCGGGTATTATAGTTTGTGCAGGCTTCTCCCTGAAGCGCAGTTTGCATGAGAGGCCCCCAGGTAAAAATGGCTGCGAGACTTCGTTTTATAAAATTTGAGCCCAGTTAGTCACCAGGAGCCCTCCTCAGCAGGCGTCTTCTTTCTTCCTCAGGGTTCACACAGCATCTCTCACCCGGCCTTTCAGGAAAAGACTAGCTGTCACCCTCATGCTGTCTTTCCACAGCTATTGTATCCACAGGAACTTCATGCTCCACACCTTCAGAATCTTAGCCTTCTGAAACTCAGAATACCTTTTATCTTTCAGAAACCTGGACTTCTGCAACTTAAAACCTCGACTGCCATAGATATCAAGAAACTATTGAACTATTGGAAGTTCAAAGTCAATTACTGGGTTGGCCAAAAAGTCCATTTAGTTTTTTCTGCAAAATAAGACACATTTTTTTCATTTTCATCAATCGCTTCATTGATCTGGATATTTTGAGTATGTCGGCTAGCTCCTGTGTAGTATAATGTTGATTGTTCTCAATTAATGTCTCGATTTGATTGCTATCAACTTTAACTGGTCTACCAGGGAGCATTGTCCAGGGAGCATTATCCAGCGAGAAATCTCCAGCATGAACTTCGCAAACCACTTTTAACACATCAGTCAGTCACAGCACCTTCTCCATACACTGCATGAATCTTTTTTTGGTTTTTCTTTTTTTTTTTTTTTTTGCATTCCAGTTGCGTTTTTACCTTTCTTCAAATAATAATGCCTAATATGCCAAAATTGTTGCAGATTTTCTTCCATCTTCAATATTAAAATAGGTACACAAAACTTCACCAATTTTGATAAGTTTTTCTAACACATGCTGATATGACAGCTGTCATAATACAATCTAACAGAATTGTTCCAAATGAAGTGAAAGACAACTAAGTGCTACTAGAGCCATTATACAGAAAAAAACAAAAGAACTTTTTGGCCAACCCAATATTAGTATTCTGCTCTTGTCTCCCTCCTGAGGTAGTAACCCTGAGCCCTGTTATCAGGTACATAAAATGGAAACTTTGTAGTTCAAAAGTTAGCATTCCTCTCAATTGGACTACCAGTCTGAGCATTTTGTGGGGAGAATAATCGGATGGCTAGGATGGTCGTGCCTGCCCCACGCTTTAAATATTTCTAGTAATCATGAGAGCAGTTAAACATTAGCCAAGGCAATATCCTGCTAAACTAATTAGTTGAGGCAACTCATGGAAAAATGCAAAAGCACACTAAAGCAGGTGTGCTATAACCGTCTGCGCTGTAACAAAAACAACTCATACCACCCGGATTCAGCTGCTACTGCCACTATTCGAGCAATGATGTCACTGCTGTTGTAGAAAAATTAAAATCTGCAATCCGCCTGTACGCACAAGAACTTTGTTCCGAGTATAAGTGGCATCAACATCTTGTGAGGTGATTGTTAGCCAATCTGAGGAGAATCCTCTAGAAATGTGTTTAAATCACAGATTTCCCACTGGGATACTCATTTTAAGCTCTAAATATGTTTTTGGTCGCTGAACCAGATCCCTTGGCATTAAAGCGCATCCTCTGTGCGTACTCAGAGATATATTGCCTCTTCCAGGCCACTACAGCAATATGTGATGAGTTATGCCCCAGGCTGCAGGGGACATTAGTCACACTGAAACCCTGAAAACATCTGTTTGGCTCCACAGGCTCTAATGTTATAGCTTAAAGTCAAGTCTCCAAAAGCCTTTTTAAAAAACCACTAAATGACACCACCAGGCATTTTAAATCAACCCACATTCATTTGAACTTCAAGTGGTCAAACTATGTGTGAGAAAATGGGACACCCTTTCCTCAGCAGCTGTGCTCTGCCACATTACAAGGTCCTTCTGCCTTCTGATCCTACCCATACACATGTTTTAAATGTCAGCTTTTCAGGCCGTAATGAATCCACAGATTCAGCTCAGTGGTTACAACTGAATTAATTATGATATATGAGAGGCAGGATCCTAGAATGCCCCAGGCAGGTGGCTTTGAAAATCTGATTCATTTATGTATGTTAATAGAGCCTGCTCCACGTTTCTGTAAAACCACGAAACCATTGATCATTTTCATTGGCATTGCTTCCATTCTAACAGCCTCAGACTGATGTTAAATGTGGAATTAAGTGACTGCCCAGTTGTTTGGTATCAGACAATGGTAATAGCTTCCACTTACAGGGTGCGAGTGTATCGGGGAGGGTGAGCTATAATGGCCCACTCTGTTTAAGAGTATTATCCAATTTGGTATTATAAACATTGCCATTTTACTTAAGCCTCACGAAAGTTCAGGGACTTGTCTAAGGTCCCACAGCTCATGCGTGTGACGCTACAACTAAACTCAGGTCTGTCTGATTTCAGAGCCTCAACCCAACCTGATCTAGACCATACCACTGCCTAGGAACACAATTCAATAAAAAATTGAGACTGCATTCTTTTTCATCCCTGACAAAACCAAATATGATTCTGATCCTAAATAGATGTTACATTTTCCTCCTTGAAATGTCTTTTCTTCTTTTCCTCCCTTCCCTTTTAGCATACCTCTTTGCTTCCTTCCACCTTAAAATAATCTCTGTCCCCTTTTAAGTGCCAAGAGCCTCACAGCCCGGATCATAGAATGCCTCTAACATAATACACATGTCCATTCAGGCCTATAAGGACTTGGAAAAATTAAAGCAAGTCTTTACAAAATATGAATATTCATATAATGCTATAAAAATATAAGTAATTCTTACTTTTTGATTCTTAAAAAGATTCTTTTTTGAAAAAGCTGTCTTATTACATAAGTAATGAAAAATAACAAGTAATTAAATTGAACAAAACAAGTATTTTAGGGAAAATTTACAGGCAATGAAGCAAGAGACGTAAGTGCCACCCTCTTTCCATCACACAGTGAAGCAGTCTTTGGTCACGCATAGCCATGCACTCCATGCAAAGTGCACCAGAGGAAGGACCCCATGGCTATGTCCCTGTTCATGTTACAGAGGCGTTGAAACAGGACTAGGAAAGATCTTGACACCTATGAGACAATGGAAACTTTGTGACAGATGAGATGGCCTTGTTAGAAAGGGGGCCACTGCCGAGCTCAGCCTCTGGGATGCCCACCCCACTGTAGAGCTCTCTTAGATGCCAGAGCCAGCTTCCTTCTAAGCTATTAAAAGAGAGACCAGAAGAAACTCCCAGAAGTCTCTATATTTGTATCTTTTCAGGATTTGAGCAAATATTTTTAGCATTTTAGTTTCAAATAGGAGCAACTTCAAATATGTTAGGACACAGTAGCCACCTTGAAGGGGCTCCCAAAAGCCAGATATGAGACAATTTGAGCAACAAGGAAAAAAAGGGACAATAATGGATTATGACCCATGGACTGAAATAAGAATCCAAGAGTTCATAGGGATATTAATAAACAAATAAATCCTTCTTACAGTAGATTTCTAACTAACAAATATTAGATAAGTGAATTATTAAAATAGAGAATCCTTTTGGCTGACACCCCAGTAATAACTGTTTTACAAGAACCAATGACAAATGCTAAGATTTGTGAGTGAAAACCTGATGAGAGACAAGATAATTGCAGAATCACAAAGCATCTCTCGATAATTTCATATAATGGAGAAATGGGTAACTATTTGGAAAACCCTGGCAGACATCACCTTCATTAAGTGGTTAGTTAATAACACCAGCAATGGGATGAATTAATACCATGCACCTCTCAAAATGATGCCCTGAAAAGGACAAAATATCACTTCCGATATTTTTCCAAAAATTGAATTATGAGAAAACATCAGGAAAAATGCAGATTGAGTGATATTCCACAAAACAGCTGGTCAATACTCTTCAAAAGTATTCAAGTCCATGAAAGACAAAATGTATAAAAGACCAAAGAAACTGGAGGAAGAACCACCAGAGCAACATTCCTGGCCATCCTTCCCACCCTAATTTACTCCCCTGCTGTCCACGGTGTGGGCAGGCCTCCCTGAGTGGGAGGGAGCGCAGTGGAGGCCTGGGCACTCGGTGCTGCCTGTGATGAGGTGGTAAATCTGCCTCATTCTGGACAAAAATATTAGCCAGACCTAAAGCTATATTCTCCCATAGCTGTATCAGTTATTAAGCTGGCATTTTGCTGTCAGTCCGGTTCCTGAACTGTTTCTCAACATGTCTAAGCCTAGACAGGAAAGATATGGTGTTATTTATTAGCAGAGTGACCACATACTTTACTGTCCAAACTGAGGCACACCTGAGAAAGAAAGGAAGCCCTATTCATAATTACACCTGGACCACAGGCAAAATCTGGGACTTGTCCCTGAGGTTCTATTAGCCCCAGCTCATACATGAGCAGAGATGTTGAGAGACAGACACAAAAAGGGATCTGAGGAGAAAAGTAACACTAAAATTGATGGACTGGCTTAGTATTTAGAAGCATGGGTCATATAGAGTATCTTTTGTCTTTTTTTATAAAATAAAACACAGATATAGAACATTATGCTTAACAAATACCTATCTGAATGAATATTATAAAGTAAACATACTTGTAAGTATCATCCAGGTCAGGAAATCACCCTTTGCCAACCACTCATGAAGCTCATCTGATAGGCAGTAAACTAAGGCAGGGAGGAGGGGGGAGACATGTCTCACCCATTGACTCAGCAGCCCTGAGCCTGGTCTGATAAGACTGCCAGGTGTTCAAACATCACAAGCAGGAATAGTGCAGGAGGAAGTGAGTCCTTGGGACTCTGTGTCGGGAAAGGGAGCCTCTGTAGCAAGCTCACTAGCTAAGACAAAAAGCCCTTAATAACTGAGAAAGCCTTTGTAGTTGTACATTATGCCCAAGGTTTAGAAGGGGAAGCAGGAGGGGGGACCTAAAAGCTGACTGAGGGATATAACTCCTAAACTCCAACAGCTGGCACACTCAGACTAGCTGAGCGCCCACTTGTAGCCTCAGCTCCAGTGAATAGAACAAACTTACTAACAACTTTATTTCCTCTATACATAAGGCATTCAGACTAGCTGGATGCCTGCTTACAGCTTTGTGCTCATATGCGTTTCATAAATAAACTTGCTATCTCATTACTATATGTGTTGCCTCTTGTTTGAATCCTTCTCTTGCAAGCAAGGCAAGAACTTGAGAGACAAGGTCAGGGGGTTGGAGGCCCTGACCCGGGTCTCTCCCTTCTAATACACCCATGTGCCCTGTCCCAATCACGGGCCTCCTCCATCCCTCCAAAACTAACCTCTATCTTCCCTTATAGTTATTACTAATTTATATTTGTTTGTGTCTTGTATTGCCCATTTGTGTATCATTAGAATCAATACTTTAGTCTTTCCCATCTTTAAATATCTTTTAATCTACAGATTTCCTCTTGTTTTCTTTCTTTTCCTTACATTTTATCCGACGGAGCATTCATACCGTGGCCTGGCTTCCCACAGCCTGAGTGTTGCTGGCTGTAAACTCAGGGTGCACTTCCCGTCCCTCGGTCCTCTACAGGTCCTACAAGTTGGCAGCTGGATCCAGAGGCTTGATCAGACTCAGGTTCCATCTCATCGGGGAGCCTATGCAGGTGGTCATGTCCCTTTTTCTGTGATGTTAGCAGCCACTGACACTCATTGTCAGATCTGTTAACTCACTGAGAGTAGCAAAATGCTGGTATTCTACTTCAACATTTTATCTTCCTTTATTAGCTAGAATATTTTTATAAGTAGGTAATTAACTCATCTGCTGTTTAGTTATCCAGTGTACCCACTGGTATAGTTTAAATAGGAAATGCTTGATCTTTTGGCCTAAAAATTAGAAAAAAAAAGAATTCTCTCTAAAAATTAAAAAAAAAGAATTCTAAGATAATAAGTTATTTTCCTGTCATCATCTGAATAAGACCAATAATTTTATATCATAATGAATTTATTAATTTAAGCATATTATATGGATTAAATCCACTGACTTTCTTATCCTTAACAAAGCTCAAATTGTCCCATCTTTGGCCAGCAGAGGTCTCTTCAAGTTGACGCCTTAGTTCTTTGGACACGGTCATAGTCGTCTTTCACAGCCATCTTACTATTTGGTGTAACAAGATATTCTAGGCTTATCTTGTAGATAAGAAATTTAAACTAGATGGCTTTTAAACATCTTTCTAGCTTTACAATTATGAAACTGTAACATCTTGAATTAATTAGAAACATTTTATAGTAAACCATACAATCATTTTACTATAATTTTACCTCTATTATAGCATTTGCTAACTTTCCTTATATCAGAATTATTTTAGTAGTTGCTTATTCCTCTTGCCCACCAGACTGTGAACTCCCCAGAAGGTAAGGGAATACCCTGTTCATCTTTTATCACCCTTAACTTGAAATGCATTGCAGATGGTGAGCAAATGCTTAGTGGATTAAATTGAACCACAAGACTTAAATAGTTTACAATCTTAATGGACTATACTATTAGATGAACTCTCTCTGGCTTATGGATATAATTTGGGGTATTATCACTGATAATACAGGAGAGCAAGTAGTTTACTTGTTAATGTGAAAGAACAGGAGACACATCAATACTCCATTGCAAAATAAACATTAAAAAAAAAGTTAATATGTCCCTTCCATGTTCTCAGCTCCATCTTGTATTCTGAGAAGCTTCCAGAAAAATTTAACCTCCTAACCTTTATTTTTATAGGGGATAGAAGGTGGTGAGAGGGTAGAAATTTCAGGACCTATTGATTCCACAATTGCACTGCCATATAGATGCACAGGACAGCCAGGAGTCATGGCTCTTTTTAAAATCCTGTTTCTTGTTGTGAAGGTAGTGAAGCCAGAGTAGGCAGTATGTGCGAAGGCGATGCAGAGAAGCCTGCGTGGGGACTTTGTCCTGCTCACGTTCATGAAACCTGAAGAGCAGAAACTCCATCTGTTACAAGAAAAAAACACTTACAATAATGTTAAAATTAGATACCATTAATGTGTACAAGATGGACTATAGACATATGCTGTTGTTGTTTTTAAATGAAATGGTTTATTGTGGATATCCTACTGCTCTGTGAAAATCTGTGTAATATTTGGTCTTCCTGTCAGAAGACAGAACTTTTCACTCTCTAGTACATGCTTTAAAAACCATGTTAGTCACTCAGGGCATTTAACATATAATAATTTTATGTTTTAAAAAATAGTTTTAAAAGACTTCTGCTTCTGGGAACATGGAATGTACACTTTTCTTCCTTCCTCCAAGAAGTACTATGAGAAGCCTAACATCACATATAAAAGCAACACAAGATTCTGAAAGGTGAAGAGAAGAAACATGCTTCTTCAGATTATGTTAAACTGACACCCTGTTTCAAGATTCACTTTGCAGTATCTTACTCTGCACATAGCTGTTTCATGTTGTTTTGCTTTGTTTAAATACTGCATGTGGGAATTGTCCCATTGTCAGAGAGCACCAGGGTGTTTCACCACCAACCAAACCCACTACTTTTTTTGCCCCTCTCCCTGATAATTTTGAGCTAGGGAAAAACAAACTTCAAAAGCATCGAAGTGGTAAAACAATCATGGCAGGTATGGGCATCACCTTGTGGCCAGATCTCTTGTCTATTCTGGAATTAGAAGTCCCAGAATGTAAGTCCAAAGAAACTTCAAAAAAAAACTCCAGAGCAATGAATTCTCTCTCCAGTTCCTAACAAAAACATTTATTGAGCATCACTATGGGTAAAGCATTCCTCTAATGCTTTAAATAGACTAGCACATTTAATTTTCAGCCCCTGACTTATATTCACCTTTTCTTTTTGGAAACTGAGGTATAGAATGGCCACATAACTAACTTGAAGTGATAGAGTAAGTGAAGGAACCAAGATCTAAACCTCAGGAATCCAACCTCCAGATTTCTTTGACTTTTGAGACCAAAATGCTTGAAACAGTGTTTGTTGAGGTTGATGCAAAGGATTTGCTTCAGGATCATGAAGCAGAGAAAGTGTGTTTATGAAACTGATTCCTTCCACCCCAGCATTATCAAATCTAAAGTCTATGGATACGGTCTGGGAATCCATATTGTCAACATGCACCCAGGTGGCTCTTGTATGCAAGAAAACTTGAAACTCACTGACATAAGCACACCAGTTTCATCTCCTATAGGAAAAATACAGATTTCTTAGAGAAAATAGGTCACACACAGGTCACTCTTAGTGGCCCAGAGGACCCCTTAACATTCCAGTACGTAAAAGTAGAAAATCAGAGTCAGCAGGTGAGTATGACTCTCCAAAGTGAGGACTCCGGAGAGGGGTGCTGTGTGAAGGTTATTTTATTCTTGTTCTTTAGAGCTTTAGTCCATTTATAGCAGCATTCTAATTCTATCCCATGAACCAGCCAGTGAATGGTCAACCACTTGATTAGAAAAGCCCTAATATGTGGGGGGGCTCTGCCTGCAGCCCACCCTCCCCCCCCAGTCACCATGGATGTGAATAAGTCTACCAAGACCTGATCTGCTTGGGGAGGAAAGGTGGCTAATCTCTCAAAGAGAAGGGCCTGGAGCCTGTTCCTCAATGGGCTTTTATTGGGTTTAATTTGCATAGGAATATGGTGTGTATACATAAAGCTCATCAATCATTGTCAGGCAGAAATGATCAAGCAATAAGTAACATTCAAAGAACTCTGAGGGCTTATTCTGAGTCAGGGTCAGATAGCTAAAGTACCATAAAACTTTGGGGAACAAATTCATTTCATGTTTGGACCCTTATCATTTAAATTGAGGGTATTAGCAGAATAGGTTTCATAGAATTTTATGCATTCTTTCTTCGGCCTGACCGCCCTGGGGAACCCACCCTTTCCAGCACAGGGCTGCACCCACCTCCAGCATTATCTCAGGCTTAAGGCATTGTTTCAGGCTTAAGTTGGGTAGGGGAAGTAAGGCAGCCAAGACATTAGGAGACTTCTTGCAGGCAGAATGAAGACTCAGGCTATGTCAAAGCCAAGGGGCAAGGGTCCATCACCCCCTTTTTCTATAGCCCCCCGAGTCCTTTCCTGAGGGCCCCCTCATGACCTTACCTGTCTTAGGTCATCCCTCCCTTGAGGAATCTTACCCATCATTGGCTAACTGGCCATCCACTCAGGGCCAAGCAGGGCAAAATAAAAGGGGGCGGAGGTGGTGCCCCTATGAGGTAGATAAGCTTTGTCTCCTAAGTGGTTTATGGTCCCAAGGTCACTCACTCAGCCTTAGCCATGGGGGGTTACAGCTTCTGAGACCAGGCAGGGCAGTTCCCAACACTAATATTTTGCTTACTTTTTTAACTAAAGTTTATGTTATACTTCTGGCCAGTAGTCCCACCATGATTGCTTTTTGAAAATAAAATAACTGAATGAATGAATGAATGAATGAATGAATGAATTCTATAGGTCATTCATCAAAATAACTCACAATTTACCATTCACCTTAGCAAATATTTCTGGAGGCACTGTCACTTTCAAGTGGCATTGTTCACATTAAAAGAAATTATCTAAGTTCATTTACATGGACAACATTTGTCCCTTAAACAATGTAAGTATGTGTGTCCTTTCTGATGTAATGTCTCAAAGCTGACCGTCTGATGGAAACAAGAATTGACAGCACTGAGAGGTAAGTAGTAGGGGGATTCATTGTAAATGTTGCACTGAAGAAATCATGTTTCTTGCAGGAAGAACTATTAAAATAAATACAGTCATTAATATAAAGATATCAGTGACCTAATTAAAAAATAAACCCAAAAAAGGAGCATTAATAGCTCTCTTTGGTGGCATGAATAGATAACCCAATAAGTCTGTTTAATGTGACACTGTGTTTGTTATAAATGTAGGCTTGGATTAGTATTTAAAAGACTTGGTGGGAAGGTCTACAACTATGGGTAAGTAATACTACTTAATAGAACAGGACAAATATGAATTTTGTGAACCAAGTAGAACTAGAGAAACTAATTTTTTTCCAAAGTTGTGCTGAAATATCACTCGGTACTGGAATCTGAAATAAGGCTGGGCCAGCTGGACCACCCAAGGGCACATACATAACAACATGATCACAGACTGTGGAGTCAGGCCATCTTGGATTCAAATCTTCCTTACTAGTTATGTTATTGTGATCCAGTCACATACATTCTCAGATCCCCCTTTCCTCATCTGTAAAATGGGCATAATAATAATAATAACCATAATAATAAATATACATATTATAAAATCATTGGGGGTAATAAATGAGATAACAAATATTAAGCACCTAGCACAGCAACTCACACATATTAGGCCCTATATATGTGTATTAGTTCTCTTTTGTTCTCTCCTCCCCATGCAAGTAGCTACAGTTACCAGAATAATAAAATAAAGCCCAAATGAGAACACCTTACCAATAAAGGACTCCACTGACATGAACTCAGATGACAGTGATACATGGAAGTTGTACTTGCAAAGATTCATTGTATATTTGGCATTCCTAAATAAGACAGAAGAGGTTAATCTTAGCCTTCTAGATACTCTTTAAAAATATATACCTTGGGACTTCCGGCCAAGATGGAGGCGTAGGCAGACACACTGTGCCTCTTCTCACAACCAAAATTAAGGACAACAAAGATTTAGAAACAAGAAAACAACCAGAACTCAGAAAATCAAACTGTTTGGAAGTACAACAACGATTCATCCAGACCTGTAAGAGGGGCAGAGTCGTGGCAGGAAAAAGCAGAGGTGCGGACCGGGCACGCAGGCAGCAGTGGCTGGCAGCCCCCAGGGGCACAGGCGGCGGTAGCAGACCCCGGGCACAGGGCGGCAACTGTGCAGAACCAGTGAGGCCGCACAAGGCGGCTGGCTGACCGGGTGGTCCCACATTCACGCGCAGATAATCCAGGCAAAGGGGAAGCGGTGAAAGGAACTGGAATCTGAGAGTAAAGCAACCGCCATTATCTCCTCTCAGACCCCGCCCCCACATACAGCGTCACTACCCAGCGACTGGGCTGTCCCGCCCTGGGGAACACCTGAGGCTCCACCCCTCACTACATAACAGCCGCGACTAGACAAAACAAAACAACAAACAAACAAAAAAACCCCCCAGAAATGAAAATGGCTCAAACCGGAGAACAAATCAAAGCCCCAGAGCCAATTTATCTAAGCGATGAAGAGATTGCCAACCTATCAGATGCACAATTCAAAACCCTGGTAACCAGGATGCTTACAGAATTGGTTGATTTTGCTCACAAATTAGATGAAAAAATGAAGGCTACAATAAGTGAAATGAAGAAAGATGCATGGGGAACCAACAGAGATGGGAGGAAAACTGGGACTCAAATCAATGGAGTGGACCAGAAGGAAGAAAG
>PVKU01011152.1:0-45801 GCA_004027475.1 Anoura caudifer | reverse complement strand
TTTCTCCTCTCTCCCTCTCTGTCTCTCTCTCTCTCTACCCTCCCAATTCTCTTTCCTATACTTGTTCTTATGCCTTGTGTAGGCTTGAACTAAGGAAAAAAGTCAAACATTAAACTGTAGGTAACATTAGAATTTTGATTTACACTAGATTTTTCTTAATATCTAAAATTCTGGGAGAGGATGGAAAAGATTGATCCTGAAGAGTATGTTTGAGTGGTGTGGTATTAGAGGGGGAAAACACCTGTTTCCTACTTGCACCCTTCTGAGTTCAGTCATGTAAAGAGCCAATTAAATTGACTCCTACGGTCTGGATTATTCGTCATCAGCCCAATCCAGGCCGTGCTCACAGCACTCCATGCAGGCCTTTGTTTCCTGAGTGCTTCTGAGTTGACATATCCTCTGAAGCCTTCCCTGCAGCCTCTAGGCAGCTCATGCCCACCGTGCCCCCACCAAAAGAACCGCACGGCAGTCTTCAAAGGGCCCAAGTTACACAGTAATCTGATGTAACAGAGAGAAAAAGTCACACTTTAAGTGTTTTTTTTTTTTACCAAGTCAATTCCTTCTACTTAGGATGAATTATCATACATAAAAAATGGGCTTCTGTATGATTGTCCCACCAGTTTTTCAAAAATTTCCATACATCTCTGCTTCCCTGATATGAATTTAGTTTGAGTTCAAGCTGGAATTCCTACTATATTCGTCAAAATCAATGTCTCGTTTAGTTACTGCAACAGGGTGCTTTTAAACAAAAGAAGTTACCAAAACACTGTTCAATGCACACAATGTGGCTACAATTATAATTGGGAATAGTTAAGTATTTAAATATATGCACACATATGAAATTATAAATATCTTATACTACAAATATACATATATATACCATATATATACATTATGATTTTAAATTTATGTATTTCTGGAAGTGAAACAAGACAATCCTTTCAAAAACATCAACATCAATACTTTCAAAAATGCCAACAACAAATACTCTTTTCATCTTTTACTGACATTTCCTTATTCTTATGACTAGCAACCAACAAACACATTTCTTCATTTCAAAACCTCCACACTATAGATGTGTGACAGGCACTTAAAATGCCGTTACTGAAACTGGGCTATCCCAGGTTATACAGAGATGGTCAGAGGCAAAAATTAGCATATAAACTACAAATAACTTATGTATGATAATGGATAGAATGCATGGTTAAAAAGAATTCCAAAATGAAAACCCAGATCTGTCTTTACAAAGTACATGCCTGGTGACATCTATATTGTAATAGAAAAGCTTGAGTCTTTATTTAATATTCAGCCTTGACACTTGATTTACTGCTCAGCATTGATTCTCATGTCGTAAAGAAAACTTCCTTTAACTGTTTTTCTCCCTATTCAATTTTCATTATTTGTACTCACCAAATCCTCTCAGTAAAAGTAAGTGCATATGTTTATGTCAGAATGTACATAATTAAAGTGCATTTATGTACACATGCAACTGTGCAACAGTTGTGCCAGTTGTTTTCCAGGCGTGACCTGTGGAGAACAAAGAGAAGGAAAAAATAGGTATTTTAAGAACCTCCTATCTGATAAGACTGAAGTACCATCAATAATTACATTGATTACCATTATCTATTCAGATGAGTGCTAATGTGTCCTCATCTTGTTCATGAGGAGACTAAAAGTCAGAGTTAAGTCACTTGCTAAAATGTACACAGTGGCTAATTACAAAAATGGGATCCAAGTCTGGGTCTAATTCCCAAGTTCTTATTCTTTAAGTTATACAATAATTCCTCTCTTTTGTGCTTATGTTCAAATACAGTATGAAATGGCATTTGCCTGAATAGACTTTTATTTTAAAGATACTGAATAGATGTTTGTACCTACACAGACTATGCAATCACAGAGGCTGAGAATGTCAGGCAGACAGTCCAAGAGCACATCTTACCCAGCACCTGGCTTTGCTGACAATTAGGAAAAGACATGACAAGTGAAGCAGCATACCCAGCATCAGCGCGGCCGAGGCCTCAAACTGTCGGCAGGTTCCTGAGTCCATTTCCCACACTGGAACATATTGTGGTTCCATAATAATGAGTATCTGAGGGCAAGTTCAATGAAAGAAAGCCTATTAGTTTTGGAGTCTGTACATGTGTTCATCACACTATCCATGGAGCTCCATTCTGGTTATGTAACAAACTTCCTTCCACGCAGAACCTGTCCATATATTGCAAATTTGTCTACAACAAGCAGACTGAGCAACCAGGTGTGTGCTTCAGAATGCATTCCCGTGTCAGTAATCAATGCGTAACACGTACAACACCTTCATTTATCTTCTAGCAAGTACATTTTTTTAGTCAATATTTGAAAGAACTTTAAGTTGTAGTTAAAATGACATTAGATGTTGTTTGAGAAGCAAAGAAGATATAAGATATTTATAAGGCCTCCCCATTAACTCTTTTTCTCTGCAACTGTTACTTAGTATAGACTGGATCTTTAAAAACATGGAAAGATAGATATATGCATCTGTCTAAACACAGAGTATGGTTATAATTGTGTATATAGTATATATAGAGATTTACAGAAACAATGCATTTACAAATCACTTTTGGTATTATAAAGCTCTTTCAGAATTAAGACATTAAGTTGCTGATTACTACTTTAATATGTTTGGAACAGACTTTCTGAAAGTGTGCTAGAGAAAGCCTTTTGCTCTCAAAAATATCTCCCTTCTCAGTTATGCCAATTAAAGTTTATTGAGATTTTAGGACCTCTCTTTGGATCATCAATAATTCAAATTTAAACACAAATTAAACCATTAATTTTGATATTTCTTGCTGCAGATTAGCAGATTTAATAGAAGAATGGCAAATTAGATCAACTCCAGGGAAATAGAGGTCTCAGTAGGACCTCATAGTGGGTACAGTATGAGAACAGTGACCAATCTGGGAATGGAGAACACTGGGAAAATGCCAATGCACAATAGAAAAGGGAGAGAGAACTAGAACACTCAGCATGAGTACAGCATCCTTGCAATTTTGACAACGTTAAATCCACTGAGATCAGCATCTCAGCCATCATACTTTGTTGGTCCTTGCAAACATCCTTCTCCATGCTGCCTGAGTTAGTCTTGTCAGCTGAGGAGTACAAGCTTTATAAAGTCAATGACTGTGTGTGGAAATAGAGGCATTAAAGTTTCCGCTCAATCCTTTAATCAATTCAGAATGACAGGAAACACATTATTTGTCTATTAGTAATAAATAATGAGAAAAACTGATTTTACTATAAATTCAGTTTAGACTGGTAGAGATAGCACATCTATAACTGAAAGAGAATGCTCTGCAATGAGAAGGGAACAATAACAGCAAATTTAAAAGAACATGAAAATTAAAAATATGATTATTGAAATAGAAATTCAACTGAGAATTGGAAGATAAAATGGAGATCATCTCCCAGAAATCCAAACAACTAAAAGGAGTTAAAAATATGACAGAAAAGATAGAAGGTAAAAAGCCTTAGAAGACCAATTCATGCCATCAAACAGACAATTAATAAAAACTCAAGAAGAGAATGAAGAAAAAACCTCTAGATTCAAAATAAAACTTACTTTCAATTGGGAATGAGGGGAAGCAATGCTAATATTTTTTACTTAAATACTTACCTTTCAGTTTATCTAATATAGTCACTATTATTTATTTGTGTCAGTTATAACAATAGAATAAAAAGATTTACCCCTTAAAAGCTTAAGTTAGTGGACATTGAACGTCCAAAGGAGCGCCATCTTCCAAACAGTTCACCTTGAAAGGCTCAATGTGTGGCAGTGATGCTGCAACCAATTTTGGAAATCCTCCTTTAAAATATTCTTCCAAGTCAGCTTAGGAAACTGTGTTTACTGTTTTATATTTTTATATTTTATTTGTAAATCAAAATTCCACATCTAACAAACATAAAATGAGATGCAGGAAACTATTGCCACTGTCTTCAAGCATGGAATCAACTGGCAGCTCAGATAACACGATGAATGTACATCTGACAGATGGAGAGCAATAGGTGGCCACTGCACCTGGAACAGCTCAAGGAACAGATGGTATTCATGTGTGTTTTTAAACAAGAATGAAGAGACACATTTATCTTACTTGAAATGACCATCCAGAAAGATTTGAAGGGACAGAAAAGCACCTTAAGAATCATGTGGTGAGCAAACAATAAGGATGTACAAATTGTATGTGTTACAGGAAAAAAAAAAGATCACATTGTCTTTCTATCAAAAACACTACAATCTAAAAAAAGTTAACTAAAATCCAAATTAAAATAGATCTTATAGATCTTAGATGTTACAGATCTTAATCTCTTTACTAGCCCCATTATACAAACACACATTTTTATCCAACTTATGGTAGAACCTATTATGTTTCAGAATGCCTTTTGCTTAATATTTGAATGTCCTCTCATTCTTCCTGAGTTATATAAGTAACAGAAATTAATATAATAAACTAATTGGCCTAATATTGTAATAATGGACAATGGAGTGTTATATCTCCTTAAAAGCCTTCCAGGACTAATGGTACAGCAATAAGGTACCTGTTTTGATAACAAAGAACTTGTACATACAATAGAAAGTTATTCTTCAGAACCTTCTTCATCTTGGGAAACTATATTTATTCATTCCACGAAGGCTGTCACTAGTCAGCATAATTTTGGAACTTCTTTTTTTGCCCTTATACAAGTTCTCAGAACAAATACATACATATACATGCATATATACATATATATTTCTACATTCACATTGTGACTATTATACATGCCAACCTAATAAAATATCCTACTTATCACTTTTGGGTCCAAATAACTTTTAGAAGCCTTGTTTAACTTAATTCTCCATCAAACAAAAGAATGGCAATCTGCCACTACTGAAAACTTCTGTAAGAATGTGATGGGGGGGTATGGGCAGGGCAGGGGAGAGCAACACGTAAAAACAGGACAACTACAATAGAACAGCATTAAAAACTAAATAAAAATATTGAGATAACACTAAAAAAACAGAATGTGATGTGGATTCTGAAGATTCAGATCTAATTTGAATCTTGTCTCTACACTTATAAGCATGGAACCTTGGGCAAATATTAAACTCTCTAAGCTTAATTTCCTTATCTATGAAATGATAGTAATGATGTTGCTAATGTTTGAGCCAAAAATCCTGATGCCAAAAGATGGAGAGAAAGAAGTAAATTTGATGAATTCTGTTTATCCAGAGCCTAAAACAGTACACAATAGATAGTATGTGTTCAATACATGTTTATTGGATATGTAAGTGATGGTTTTGTTTAAAAGTTATGATTACTGGGATAAGAATTTGAACATTCTATTTTAAAAGTTTAGGGAAAACAAGTTCAGAATTGTTTTAAAAAATAAAAGGAGAAAAAATATATGCAGGGTTAAGAAGAGAGTGTTCTAGAGAAATGGAGAGCAAAACACATGAAGAAACTGAAAAATGCAGAAGATAGCTTTTTCAAGGTCACAAGAACAGTTGAATGCATTTATCAGGCAGGATATGGTGTAAGATTTTAAAGCAAGAAGAAAAAGAAATCAAATATATCAAGAGTAAAATACATATCAAGAGTAAAATACAGGTAAAACATTAATTTCAGAGCTCAAGTGTTATACTGAGAACACCATGCATGGGTAATGGGAACCCAAATCCAGCTGTCCATGTGCACTGAGAAGTAGAAGAAGGGAATCTGCAGAAAGCAAAAATGGAGCTGACGTGTCTGAGAAATCACCATGAGAGATAGATCTCATGGCCTTGAGAGATGGAGAAAGATGCACCAGGCCATCACTGTCCTGGTCCAGGCCCTCCTGAGGACCACCTGCACTTCCAACTGGTTAGTTCCACAAAGCACTGTGAATCATTCCAATATTTTCCTAGTTTTAGTTAAGCTAATTTTAGTGGATTTTTGTTCTTTGCAACCAGCTTCCCAAACTATATCAGTCTCATAGAGTTCAACCTTGTCACAAATTGTAACACATTTTCAGACTCATAATACTTGAGTTTTAATTATGAACCTACCAGATGTCATTTTCCTATGAACAAACCCAAGATAATAATACTATTTTCCTTGGCTCCAGGTAATAAGGCTGGAGAATTAGGCAGAGCCCGTAATCCCCAAAACAGGAGATGTCACAAAAGGTAAGGTCAGAAAACCCAGCACTGGCTTTAGCAAAAGAGAGAGATAGAGAAAGAAAGAGGGAGAGAGGAGGGAAGGAGGAAGGAAAGGAAGGTGGGAGGAAGGAAAGAGAAGTAGGTAATGAGTAATCTTATAAAGTGCTGTTTTGGTGGAAAGTCAAGGCAGAAATCAAATTTTCCTTTGAAGGGTTAAAATAAGGCACAGTAGTTGGGAATACGAGAGTGTGGTTGTTTAAACAATTCTTTATTAGTTTTTAGTGTGCTAAATTAATTTAATATGAAATTATATGAGTATTCAAACTTCAATGAAAAAGATAAGACTCTGAAGAGTTCTCTTATTTTATTAGGTGAAGAAGAAAATGTGGTGTTGAAACACAATTAGGTTTACAGGTTTGTGGGCAACAGTTTGAAAATGTACTATTTGATGGCTTTTTTTTCTTTGTAAACAAGATAATTTGCCCAAAATATGAAGGGCTTCAAAGGAAGGGCAGAATAAGAGGTCTGAGAACAGAAAAAAACTTTCAAAATGGCACTTGTGGAGAAAGAGAGAGAACTTACAAGGGAAGCATACCAGAATTCTTGGACAACCTTGAAGACATGATTACTATGGTCCCAAGACCAATAATTTACGGTGATAATGATCTCTTAATTGTGTGGTTATTTCCAACAATACTGCACAGCCTCTATGTAGACATAAAAAATATAAGACTTTGTTCAACATTGGCTTTGTCCATGTGACAAAATAATGGGTCAAGAGCCTTGGTATACATTCAAGGGATTGATTGAGACTGTGCACCATAAAATCTAACCTAACTTGGAGATGATATGAAAATGGAAGATGTGTAAATAAGGTAGCAACAGAGGGATCTGTGCTAGAATTCCTGACAAGGCAGAACCAATGAAAAAAGAATTAATGTACTGGGGATTTGTCATATTTTCTGGCTTCCAGGAACCTTTTGAACACCTGTGTAATATATGAGAATTTTCTGCCCTATGAGTCCTGCTTACCCAAGGTAGACACCAAGAAACTTCCTGGAAAACTTTCCTACCAAAACATAGGCACGTGAACAACTATCAGATGCATCCTCCTGGAACAATGTTAAGAAGTGAGCAATGTGAGGAAGTGAGCAAGGGGGATTCACCTGTCAGCAATCATATCCACAAAGATGACTGGCTCTTGCAGAGAGCTGTCTGGGAGCTTTGAGCATCCATTGACACCAGTGACATCAATGTGCCAGCAACAATGATGGTGTGGAACAGGGGCAGCAGGGATATTTTCACCAGAGTAGCCGTTAATGGGGTTGATACAGAGAGATCCAATCAGATCATTAGGGTAAAGAAGAGAGAGGCCATGGAAGGAGGTTGCCTGAGGCAATGGTAAACAGTCTAGGATAGGAGTGGCTGAGAACCTGAATGCCTCTAGAGGGCATGGAATTATCAGCCAAAAATTTTAAAATAAAAGGAGGGCAGAGACTGGCTCTCTGGCATGCTTCCTCGAGGATGCCTGGATTATCATGTTGTAGCTGCCTGCATTTCCCAAAGGACAGAATTTTGGATGGGAGGAGAAACTCCGGGGGCAGCCTAGTATCAGGCTGGCCTGGAAGAAAGTAGCAGGGTTATTCTTCTTTGGATGTTCTAGACAGGACAGGCCCTGAGGCAGAAGCCTGCTATTCTTCCAAAATTGTATAGCTGTTGTAAAGGAGGGAGAAGAGTAGGAGGAAAACATTGATGTGAGAGAGAAACAACAATCTGTTGCCTCTCACTTCCCCAACCTGTGGGACCTGGCCTACAAGGTAGGCATGTGCCCTTACTGAGAATTGAACCACAGACTTTCAGTTTGCAGGACAATGACCAACTCACTGTGCCACACCAGTCAGAGCCAACTAGATTTTTTAAAAAACAAAGAAATTTCAAGGATCTTCCCTTTCCATTCCAGGTCCCTCTCCCAGTACACACACACACATACACACACACAACCAAATCCCCAAGGTGTGGAGAATTTTTTAGGGCAGGATGGGAGGTTGGGGGGAATTGAGGAAATAAGAGAACCAGCTTAGTCTGGAGTTTTTGCTAGAGAATGTATAAGAAAGGAGAAAGCGCAAAGAATGAGGCATCTGACTTACTGTACGAGATCTGGGGAGAAATAATTGGACATTCTACTCTGTATCAGGTCATACAGTTGTCCATTAGAACATCTTTAGTAAATAATTAAATAACTTAGCAAGGGAAAATATTAACTTGTGAGCAGTCAACACTTTAGTGTATTCTCCACTGATACCCAGCTGAAAGGAGAATTACTGGAGCGATGGCCTTGAGTAGGAGGAGGAAATAGGTTCTAGCGTAAAGATGGGAGGTTTGCCTTAAAGCACAGACAGTCAATGGGAATGAGGCAGGGAGCAGAGTCTAAGAGGACAGAAGCTAGGAGATGGGGAGATGTGTGTGGATATGGCAGTTGGTTGAAATTTTCTCCTGATTGTTTCAGTATTTTCACATATGAATAAGAATGTGGGGTCATTAGCTGAAATAAAGTTGGGGTAAGAGTGTTGAATGTTTGAGGACTTGGTGAAATGTGCATTTCCCATACTTTCCTAAAGATCATTAGACATTTTATCTTGAGATATAATCAAAAGATATTTTATCCTGTGTTGTAGCTCAATGGTTACAATTTACAAACTAAAATCTCAAAGAAGACTGCTTATGACAAAATCAGTGGAAAAGGAATATTGAATCAAAGAGTTTTAAGAATATGTATCTAGACTTCTCTACTCCACCATAGTATAAATATTCTTGGATACAACTGAGAGAGTCCTTAGTTATAATTTAATTCGTTATGCTAACATCTCCAGTTCATGGACCACCTTGAAGCCCCACCACCACCTTGTCCTTGCAGAAAGAAAAAAAAGAAAGTGTAATTTAATTTCACTGTATCATTGTCATTGGCTCATTATCTGAGCTTAAATTTTATTAAAAACTATCCAAAATCCAAGGATGTAAGATGGGGCTCAGGAAAAAAATGAATAAAATAAAAGACCAGCAGAACCTTTTTACATCAGAAATACTTCTCTCCCTTTTCATCCTCATTCAGAGAGTCTCCTGAGGCTAACAATGTCAGTTTCTAGGATTTCATATAATACCGTGACAGCCTAACACTCAACTTGGAGACCGTAAGGACGTGCACTACACCAATAAATGTCCGTCTGAGTGATGCGGGACTGATGGGGAAAAGAAGACCACGATTACTTTTCATTCCAAATAAACTTCTGTGTTGTTTGCAGTCTCCACAATGAGTGTGTCTGACTTCTTGCATTAAAAAGCCAGTAAAGGTTCATTGTTGTTTGTTTCTTTGCAAGAAAGAAGGTGGTTTTTTGTTTTGTTTTGTTTTGTTTTGTTTTTTCATGTAAAATTCTAATGATGATCTGCATCAGACTGCCTGGGTTTGTAGTCTGAGTCTGCTGCTTCTAGTTGTGTGACCTTGGGCATGGAATTTAAACAAATGAGGCCTTTGTTTACAAATGAGGTAAATGCTTTCCTACAGGATGAACAGAGTTAACAAATGTTACATAGTTTGAAGAGTGCTTGGCACATAAAAGCACTTAATAAATGCTAACTATTACTGCTATTTCTTTGAAGAGGGTTACTTCTCCATTTGTATTCTTTTAGTTTTAGCTCAATCTTTCCATGTCTCAAAGTATCATACTATTTTGTATTGTAAAATGATGTAAAAATAGCATATATTTTATTATATTGTTCTGTTCATTTTTCTACTCGTGTATTAGTGCATTTTAAACCAATCTCCTTTGACATTTAGTCATGAACAATTGTACTTTTTAAAGCCAACTATCATTTGAAACTCTTATAATTTGGGAATTCGTATCTTACCAGTCCTAGGGAGAAACAGAGCCATGTCCCTCTCATGAAACCGAAAGCTTATTTCCAGCTTCTTTCACAGCCAGGGTGTGCCAGTGTGATCCAGAATTGATCAATCAGGTTTGCCAGACTTAGACTATGAACAGAGGTTAGTGATTCAAAGATGTGGAAGCCCTGCAAACTCCATTCTGGTGGCAGGGAATGGCAACAGCAGCAAAACCGTTAGGTTTCCTGAGACGTCAGGGACAGCCAAGCAGGTTGGCGTCTGAGGTCTTGTGCTTGATAAACTGCCATGAGTCAGTGTCAGCACTAGGAGCCGCAGTGTCTCAACAGGACTCATTCGGGGCATGCTATTAGCCTGGTCCTAGCTGATGCCTAGCTCCCTTGCTCCGACTTTTCAAATCCTACAGTCAGTCAGTAACGTTTCCAAAAGCCTCTCAGCAAATTAATTTCCTGCTTAAACATGTCAGAGTTGTTTTCTGAACCCTCCAACTAACAAACCTTGACTGATACAATTTAATTTCATGTACTGTTGCCCGGTTGAATGTGTACTCCCCCAATCTGTCTTCCTCTCACAGTACCCTGTTGAATAGAGAGAGAGAAGCATGTGCTCTTATTCCATATGTATAGGAAGAAGTTAAACTAATAGGTGACATACAAAAGACTGTTGGTTTTCTACTGCTGTAACAAATTACCATAAACTTAGTGATTTAAAACAACACAAAATTTTTCCCTTACAGTCTAGAGGTCCAAAATCCAAAATGAGCCTTACAGGGCTAAAATTAGGGTCTCAGAAGGGTTTGTTTCTTCTGGAGGCTCCAGGGAAGAAGCCGTTCTTTGCCTCTTCCAATTTCTAGGAGCTATCTGCATTCCTTGTTTAATAGCCACACCACTCACTTGGATCTCTTGCCTCCTTCCTCACATTTTCTACTACACACTCTGATCTTTTGCTTCCCTTTTGTAAGGACCCTTACAATTACATTTGGGTCCACCAGGATAACCCAGAACTATCTCCCATCTCAACATTCATAATCACATTCACTAGTCCCTTTTGCCATATAAGGTAACATTTACAGGTTTCAGGGATGAAGGTGTGGGCATCCCTGAGGGGCCATTATTTATTCTGCTGTAAGTACCTAGACCACCTATTATTAAGCACACCCTAGATTAAGTAATCGTAGATCGTGTGAGGACCTCTGATCTCTTTTATGTTAGAAGAAGTCCTTAATTTCTTCCAGTTCTCAGTCTGCTTCCAGTTAAGAAGACTCAGTTGTATAAAGCTACTGGCTGCCAAATTTAAGGAAACAGAGAAGCTATTCTTGAGGGGATACCTTAGGAAGAAAAAAAGTCATACACATAGACATGTAGAGTGGTGTAGTCTTGTCACATTGCCTGCCTAGCTCAGTCATGACTCAAAGAATGTACGTTACCAAAGTATGCTGGCCCTCATTCCCTAGGCAAAGGGGAAAATTCTATTAAATCTTCTGTCAGCCAGTATATACAATATTTGACAACCATGAATATCTATAGGACAACACGGTCATCATAGAAGTGCATTACCTGTATTTTGAACATGAGGATATGTTCTTATCCCATATAATGCATGCTTTAAGAAGAGGAAGGAACACTTCCTGATGGCAGCACTGTATGATCATGTAGTTGTCACTGCCCTAAAATACATCTCTTCTTCTTGATCAAAACTACCTTGAATTGCCAAGGCAACAGCCTGCCCTCCCTATGGTCACTCTACTCTAGTTGTTAACCTCCTGATTGCTTTTGCTTTCCCTGCAACATGTCAAATTAGCTCTGCAGAGCTCCACACAGCTTCTCTCTTCCTGAAGGTCAAGTGTTATTCTGTGAATTGAAAAACTCCTATGTATTTGTTGGTTCCAGTGCATCAGGATATATATCTACCTTTATTCTTGCTCTGAGTTTGATTCCTTTCCTTTCTTTTAGTTGGTCAGTTTATGCCTTTGTTTTCTTCCAACCATCAGTATAAAGTACCTCCTTGTTTTATGTTATTATATTTCCTTTGCTTTATCTAAAAATTGTGTGTTGTCCCAGCTTGCATGGATCAGTTGGTCAGGCATCCTCCCGCCAATTGAGAGGTTGCCAGTTTGATTCCTCGTAGGGGCATGTGAGTAGGTTGTGGGTTCGGTGACCAGCCAGAGTGCACATGAAAGGCAACCAATCAATGTTTGCCTCTCACATCAATGTTTTTCTCCCTCTCTTTTTCCTTCCCTCCTCCTCTCTATAAAATCAAACATAAAATAAAATTTAAAAAATATATATATTTAAAGGATGATCATGTAATTGAGAAACTCAAATTACTACAGGTAGGTCTAGGGGAAGAATTGCAGGAACTAATCATCAGAAATTGTGATGAAATAGATCTATGTTTATGATAAGAAAGATTTTCAAACAGTGCTCTTTAGAGTGAAATAAGCTGCTTTATAAGAGTATAAATCTTTATACTCTTTATATTGCTTTAATTTATTAGAAGTATTTATGCAAAGGCCAAATGGTCATCCATCAGGAATAACCTTATACATAGAGAAAATTCTATCATTAAATAAATGATTGGGTCAAATTATCCCCTAGGATATCTCTAAAATCTATGATTCCACGTCACATGATATATGTAATAAAATGCATTTTTTGCTTGTATTAGATTCTTACTTCAAATTTAAATATTTCTTTTAGGTAGGTAGTCAATCTTCTAATGTGTAAGAGTAAATATAAGTATGAAAATAAAAGTACCTGTTCAATGGAAGTAAAAGGATAGGAAGACAGGGAAGAAAGCGCTATCATTTAAATTCAGTGTGAGATTTTCCATGAGGATGCCTATGAAGTTTGATTTGCATCTGTGGAAAGGATTATGCATATATAACAAATGTATGTTAAGATGTTAAATTATCAATTATCTTGTGACTACCAAAAGCCTGAGTAAACTGTATGTGATACTTGGGTACTAGCTAGTCTGCCCCAAAGAAAATTTGAGTACAGCAAGTTGAAACCTTGGCACAAAGAGCCAACTGCAACTAGGGAGCTGGAGAGCGGAAGAGCCAAGAGAACAGATGGGCAGGAGCGGCAATGAGGTTCGCAACAATTTCCGTGATAGTGAGGCTTCTGCATGTGATGCCACCATTAATGCCTGCCACCCAAAAAGGCAGGTTATTAATGTTTATTAAAGTTAATTCTTGATGTTATATCGCATTACCATAAAAAAATCTAGCTTTACCATAATTCATTTTACTTGGAATGCTATTCTAGATGCCTGATTTTAACTTAATAAAGTTAAGATTAGGAAACTTTTTAAACCATGTACAATAATCAAAGAAATGCTTTACTGACTGAATTATTCAATTTCCCAGAGTGCATATATGTTCTATATGGCACTGTATAAAGCAGAGAAATAGTCCTTTGCGGTAGGAATTAAAAAGAATTCAGGGTGTCTAGAAGCTAAACTCCACTGGAAACCCTACTTTAAGAACTGGCATCACTTGTCAAAGCCTCACCATCACAGAAATTGTCCTGAACCTCATTGCCTCTCCTGACCGTCTGTTCTCTTGGATCCTTTACTCTCCAATTCCCTAGCTGCAGTTGACTCTTTGTGCCAAGGTTTCAACTTGCTAATAATACCCAAGTACCACATATTTTATTCAGGTCCCTGGTAGTACAGTATTGTCACAGGATAATTGGTAATTTAAAATCTTAACATACATTAGTTATACATGCATAATCCTTTCACTAAAATAACTCTTTTTGCAGGCATCCTCATGGAACACCTCACCTTGAACATAAATGACTATGCTTTCTTTCCTGTCTTCTTACCCTTTTACTTCCATTGAACATACACTTTTATTTTCATACTTATATTTACTTTATACAAATAAAAGCCACTCCCAGCCAAAAAGAGGCATGGTAAATTTGAATTAAGTATCAAAAACAAGCAAAAAATACTTTAATATATATACCATATGGCTTGAAATCAGATTTTAGAGATGAAAGAATCCTAAGGGATCATTTGACCCAATCATTGATTTAGTGATAGAATTTTCTCCATTTATAACACTCTTTTTGCTGGATGATCACCTAGCCTGCTCTTCACACAAGCATCCCACAATAGTTGCAGCCAGGCCTCACAGTCAGATGGACCAGGGATCAGCCTCACCTGCCAGTGAGTTTGTGGCAGTTGTGGATCAACCACAATAGGAGGCTACATCAGGCCACACAGGGAACACCTCTGGAGCACCTGGCTCTGGTGAAAAGGGGGAATTCCACTACTGGTCAGCCATAGGGTACCTTCTAATTAAGGCCAATTTTTCAAGACCAGGAGATGTAGCCAATCTACCTAATACATAGGAACAAACAGGAAAAAATGGGGAGATTAAAGAATATGTACAAAACAAAAAACAAACAAAAAAAGATGAAACTTCAGAAAAAGATCTAAATGAAACGGTATTAAACTGTCTAGTAGATAAAGTGTTCAGAGTAATAATCATAAAAATGTTCATAAATCTCTGCAATCATGTGGGTACTACACTAAGTGAGAACTTCAACAAAGAGATAAAAATTATAAAAAGTAAAAAAGTAAAAAGTACCCATTAGAACTGAAGAATATAACAATTAAAATGAAAAAAACACTGGAGGGTATCAAAAGCAGATTAGATAACACAGAAGATTGGAGTAGCAATCAGAAATACAGAATTTTGAAAATCACCTAATTGGAAGACTGAAAAGAATGAAAAAGAATGAAGATAGCAAAAGAAACCTATAGAACAACATCAAGTGTTCTAATATTTGCATAATAGGAGTATCACAATGAGAAGAGAGAGAAAGGTGCAGTATACCTATTTAAAGAAATAATGGCTAAAATATTGCCTGACATGGAGAAGAAGACACACATCCAAGTCCAGGAAGCACAGAGAGTTCCAAACAAGATGAACCCAAATGACACATCATCATTAAAATATTAAAAGCTAAATATAATGAGAGGATCTTAAAGGCAGCAAGAGAAAATTACTTACATAAAAGAGAATGCCCATAAGACTAAACTGATTTTACAACAAAAATTCTTCAGAGCAGAAGTAGGTGACATGATATATTCAACATGATGAAAGGGAAAAACCCACAGCCAAGAATATTCTACTTGATAAGGTTATCATTCAGAACTGAAGGAACAATCAAGAGTTTACCAAACAAGCAAAAACTAAAGGAGTTCATTATCACTAAACTGTCATTACAAAAAGTGTTAAAGGGAGTTCTTTAAGTGGAAAAGAAAAGGCCAAAACTGGGTGTAAGAAAATATATGAAAGAAAAACTTGTATTAATAAAAGCAAACATGTAATAAAGGTAAAAACCAACCACTTATGAAGGTAATATGAAAATATTAAAACAGCTGTAAGTACATACCTTTCAATTGTGAAGGGAAGGCATGGGTGAGGGTGAAAATGGTATAAGGGGGGATACCTGGTAATGGAAAATGAAATACCAAAATACATGGGGACATAGGGTGCTGAATGGAAAAAAAAAAGATTCTTACCTATGTTATCTACATGAGACTCACTTCAGGCCAAAAAACACACTGAAATTTAAGGGATGTAAGAAAATATTTCATTAAAACAGAGACAAAACAAAAAGCTAGGATAGTGATACTTACACACTAAATAGACTTTAAAACAAAAGCTGTAACAAAAGAAAAAAGGATGCAGCAATACCACAGCTAGATTCTTATCCAATGAGAATGAGATAGTAATTCAAAAAGATATATTCATCAGCCAGGAGATTTTTGGTCAAGATGGTGTCATAGGTAAACATGCCTCACTTCCTCACACAACCACATGAAAATTACAACTAAAATATAGAACCATCACTCAGAACTCTCAGAAATCAAATTGAATGGAAGTCTGACTACTATGGAATTAAAGAAAGCACATCCATCCAGACCAATGGGGATGGAGAAGACAAGGAAAGGGCTAATCCCCCATCCATGTGTGGTGGATAAAAATTCAGGAGGGATATCTTGGGAGCAAGGAGTCCCAGCCCCACAACAGGCCCCAGTCCAGGGTCCCTGTGCCAGGAAGATAAGTGACCATAACTTCTGGCTGCAAAGTGGGGATTGAGTTGATGGAAAAAGCTTCTGAAGTCCCAAGTAGTTCTTCTTAAAAGCACCACATATGGACTTACTAAGACTCACTCAATCTAAGCTTGATTGAGCTTAGATATAAAGGTAGCAGCTTGAAAGGCACTGGTGGCATACACGGAGAAACTGAAGTGTCTGGCATCAATGCAAAAGCTAGGGAAAGCTTTCTTCTGGACAGAAATCAGGCTGAGGCTATTGTCCCTTTTCTGAACCATTCCCCTTCAAAGAGCTAGCAGGCTGATGCCATATCTGAGATTCCATCAACTGGGCTAATACTGTTTGCCCCACCCTGGAGATCCCCAGAGACTCCTTCCAACCCAACTTTATGGGCCCACCCATGCTACATTTCTATATGAATGGCTGGTCTTGGCACATGCTTCACAACTTCTTAAATCCTTTCAAACAAGCAATAGCCAGCCTCAGAGGCTCCAGTCCCTGTACCTCTTGTTAAGTGGCCCCAGATCTGGCAATAACAGTAACAAGCCTAGTTTCACAGCTTGGTTTCATCTAGGAACTTCCAAACCCAACACAAGTAGCAGTCATCTCAGATTGCTTTATAGATCAGGCAGGGTAGCCCCAGGCAAAACACAAGCTGGGGCTGACTTGGCCTGAGCCACCTGAGAAACCCCAGAGCCTATGGACCCAGTGGACAGCTACTGACCACATTGAAGCACCATCATCTTGCCTTCACATAGCTGATCCTCCAAGAAGGGTGAAGGTTCATAGACAGTGTTCACAGCCAGTCCTTGCAGTTGACTGGCTTGGGTAAATCCCTCCCATTGGCCTGAAAACAGCATTCAAGTCTCAACTATAAGAGGAGGATGTACTCAGTCCCCATGAAGTATGCACATCGAGTACGCAGCCTGAGTGATAGGTGAGGTTGTGCCACTGGACCCTACAGAACACCTACTACATTGGGCAAGGCTAGTGAGACAGGGAGTCATGGCAGCTCTACCTAATACATAGAAACAGACACAGGGAGGCTGCCAAAATGAGGAGACCAACATGGCCTAAATGAAAGAACAGATCAAAATTCCATTAAAAGAACTAAACAAAATAGAAATAAACAATCTATCAGATGCAGAATTGAAAATACTGGTTATAAAGATGCTCAGGAACTTTGTGAGGACCTCAACAGCATAATAAAGATCCAGCCAGAAGCAAAGGATATGCTGACTAAAATACAGAACAATTTACAGGGGAACAATAGTAGAGCTGATGAAGCTGAGAGTCAAATCAGTGATTTGGTACATAAGGAAGAAAAAAAAAAAAATCAGAACCATGAGAAGAAAAAAAGAATCCAAAGAAATGAGGGTGGTATAAGCAGCCTCTGGAACGACTTCAGTGGGTGCAACATTCACATCACGTGGTACCAGAAGGAGAAGTGAAAGAGCAAGAAATTGGAAATCTATTTCAAAAAATAATGAAAGAAAACTTCCCTAATTTGGTGAAGGAAATAGGCATGCAAGTCCAGGAAGCACAGAGAGTCCCAAACAAGATAGATATAAAGAGGCCCACTCCAAGACACATTATAATTAAGATGCCAAAGGTTAAAGACAAAGATAGAATCTTAAAAGAAGTAAAAGAAAAGCATTTAGTTACCTACAGGGGAATTTTCATAGACTGTCAGCTGATGTCTCAAAAGAAACTTTGCAGGCTAGAATGGATTAGCAAGGAATATTCAAAATCATGAAAAGCAGGGACATATAGCCAAGATTTATCTACCCAGCAAACATATCATTTAGAATCAAAGGGCAGATAAAGAACTTCTCAGACAAGAAAAAATTAATGGAGTTCATAATCACCAAACCACTATTATATGAAATGTTAAAGGGACTTACTTAAAGAAAAAGATAAAAACTATGAGCAATAAATACATATCTATCAATAATTTAATGTTAAAAACAAACTAAGCAAACAAGAACAGAGACAGAATCGTGGATATGGAGACCATTTTGATGGCTGCCAGATGGAAGAGAGCTGTAGGGGAATGGATGGACAGGTGAGGGGATTAAGAAGTACAAATAGGTAGTTACAGAATAGCCATGGGGATGTAAAGTACAGTATAAGAAATGGAGTAGCCAAAAACCTACACATGACCCATGGACATGAACAATGGCTTGGGGATTGCCTGAGGCAGTGAGTGATCTGGGTGGAGGGGGGCAAAGGGCACCTGTAATAGCATAATCAATAAAATACAATTAAAAAATAAAATCATAAAAAGTTATCTAGGAAATAAAAAAATTAGAAAACAACATACTTTAAATACGTATAGAGCTCTAAAAATAGAATGTTCCCAAAAATGATAGGTTCTCTGGAGAATACTGGGCTACAATCTAGGTGCCTCACCAAAAGAGAGAGAGCTCTCTGCATTCCTCAAGTTAGAGCAAGGTAGACCACCCTGTTCTCCAGAGACCTAACAACAACTTTTCTCTGTTATTTAAAAAAAAAAATCTGGAATGTAAAGCTTTTTTTAATTAAAGTATAGTTGCTTACAATATTATACTAGTTTTAGGTGTACAACAGTGATTTATCATTTATATACCTTATGAAGTGATCGCCATGAGAGATCTAGTAACTCTTTGTCACTGTACAAAGTTATTACAATATTATCATGTGTTCTTCAGATACTCTATTTCCTAGCATTTTACTATTACTAGTTATTACCATAACTATTCAGTAACTGCTAGTTTTGCTTCTTATTCCACTCACCATTTATTTAGTTATTTTTTATTGAATTTATTTGGGTGACACTGTTTAACAAAATTATACAAGTTTCAGGTAAACAATTCCTCCGTACATCATCTGTTTTGTGTTCCTCTATACACACATACTGTTCTGTGTTCCACCCAAGTCAGTCTCCTTCCATCACCATTTATGCCCCCTATATACTTCTCTACCTTAGGTAAATTTTTAAATTAATGATAGTCATTCAAATACTCAACTTATGACTTAGTTATGACTTTTAATATGTTATAACCAGTTAATGATCTCTCATAGTCAAAAACCTAAAGAACCAAGCTAAAAAGAAGTGAAATGTAAAATATGCCAATAGCACTTTTCTATTATTAAACTCAACATCAATAATTTAGTTTTGGCCAGATACAATTCAGTATACAATATTAGTGTCATTTTAATTTTCTGGCTTTGTATTTGCTTTATAAATGTTTTAGTTTATAATTGTGTTAAAATCAATACATGTAAGAAATTATACATGGTAATATGTTTATATATTTTTAAGTAATATTTTGATAAAGATTATACAGTAAACATGGGGGAAATCTATTTTTTTTAATGTATGCATTCTTTATGAGAAATCTAGATTTGTGCTTGTAATTAATTATATACATCAGCTTGATTTTGATTGCTAGTTAAAGAAAACCAAGAGAATATTTTTAGGGAACAGAGTACTTATGAGAACTTAAGGCTCATCTGAGCATACTGCCTGAAGAGAGATTTAGACCAGTTCACAGCCCTAAGCAGAGGAGCCCAGGGTCCCAGTTAAATGATTAGGAGGAAGAAGAAAGTATAAGAAAATGTGTAATTTTCCATAGATCCAATCTCATATCTTTCTGGTTTCTTCTATTTCCTCTTCTTATAACAACAACAAAAGACTACTGACTCCAAGAACCAGAAAAAATAATAAGAGGGCTTCTGTTCAAGATGGCAATGTGGGTAAGCATGATTGACTTCCTCACGCAACTACATCAAAATTACAACTAAACTAGAGTACACCCATCATTCAGAATGATTTTGAAAATCAAGATGAATAGAAGTTTACAACTGCAGAATTAAAGAAGAAACTACATCCAGACTAGTAGGAAGGGTAGAGCCACAGAATGGGTTGGTCCCACACGCACATGTAGTGGATACAAATTGGGAGGGATATCTCAGGAACAAAGAGTCTAAGCTCCACACCAGGCCCCATAGCCCAGGGCTCTGAACCAGAAAGAGAAGTCACCATAACTTCTGGCTGTAAAAACCAGTAGGGACTTCTGGTTAAGATGGAGGCATAGGTAGACACACTTTTCCTCCTTACACAGCCACAGAGAGAATTACAACTAAACCTCAAAAGAAGTAACACCCAGAACTGTCAGAAAATTGAACTGTATGGAAGCCCAACAACCAAGGATTTAAAGAGACCACATTCATCCAGATGGGTAGGAGAGGCAGAGATGCAGAGACAGGCAGAGAGGCAAGGAGATGGGATATGGCATGGAGAGGTGGTGGTGGTGGATTGGGTAGTCCCACATTCAGGCGTGGTAGATTAAAGTCGGGAGGGATACCTTGGGAGTGAGCAATCCCAGTGCCAGGCCAGAGTTCACGGCCTAGGGTTCCAGCACCAGGAAGATATATACCTATGACTTCTGGCTATTAAAACCAGTGGTGTTTGGGGTGGTGGATGAAACTGCAGAATTTTCAGGAGTCTCCACTTAAAGGGGCCATAGGATCTTAGGACTGCATGCAAACCCACCCACTCTGGGATTCAATACCAGGGCAATAGCTGGCAGGGTGCCAGTTGTATACAAGGTGTGGGTGAAGTGACTGGAAATGGGGCAAGTGCCAGGCAAACCTCCAGAAGCCAGGCAGTGGCATTTTCCCCTCTCAGAGTTTTCCCTCCACCCGCACAGAACCACAGAGAAGTGAAGCATATTACCCAACCCTGGCAATTAACTAAGGCTCCACCCCACACAATTTACAGATGCCTTTTCTACAATAAACCACACTACTAAGACAGGGAGTCAAAGCAGTTCTTCTTAATACACAGAAACACGTACAAGGAGGCTGCCAAATTGAGGAGACGAAGAAACATGGCCCAAAGAAAGAATATGACAAAACCCCAGAAAAAGAACAAAACAAAACAGAGATAATCAACCTATCAAATGCAGAGTTCAAAACACAAGTGATCAGGGTGCTCAAAGAACTCATTGAGTATGGCAACAACATAAAGGAAAAAATGAAGGTCACACTAAGTGAAATAAAGGAAAATTCTACAGGGAACCAACAGTGAATGGGAGGAAGCAGGGATTTAAGTCAACAATTTGGAACATAAGGAGAAAATAAGTATTCAACAAGAACAGCAAGAAGAAAAAATAATTTTTTTAAAAAAACAGGATAGTATAAGAAGCCTCTGGTATATCTCCAAATGTACCAATGTCTGAATCATAGGGATGCCAGAAAGAGAAGAGAAAGAGTAAGAAATTGAAAACTTATTTGAAAAAATAATGAAAAATAATTTCATTAATTTGTAAAAAGAAGTAGACATACAAGTCCAGGAAGCACAGAGAGTCCCAAACAAGTTAGACCCAAAGAGGACCACACCAAGACACATCATAATTAAAATGTCAAATTTAAAGATAAAGAGAGAATCTTAAAAGCAACAAGAGAAAAGAAGACAGTTACCTAAAAAGGAGTTCCCATAATACTGTCAGCTGATTTCTCAAAAGAAACTTTGCAGACAAGAAGGGACTGGCAAGAAGTACTCAAAATGATAAAAAAACAAGGACCCAAACCTAGATTACTCTATGCAACAAAGCTATCATTTAGAATGGAAGGACAGATAAAATGCTTCCTGACAATGTAAAGCTGAAGGAGTTCATCATCACCAAGACATTACTACATGAAATGTTAAAGGGACTTATTTAAGAAAAAGAAGACCAAACTACGAACATTAAAATGGCACCAAATTCACAACCATCAAAAATGGAATCTAAAAACAAACAAACTAAACAAACAACCAGTACAGGAACAAAATCATAGATATAGACATTATTTGGAGGATTATCAGCTGGGAAGGAGAAGGGGAAGAAAGGGGGAAAAGGTGCAATGATTAAGAAGCATAATTGGCCGGTACAAAATAGACAGGGGGATGTTAAGAATAGCATAGGAAATGGAGAAGCCAAAGAAATTGTATGCGTGACCCATGGACGTGAACTAAAGGGGAGTTTCTAGAGGGAAGGAGAGTACCAGCTGGAGGGGGACAAAGGGGGAAAATTGGGACAACTTGCAATTGCATAATCAAAAAATACATATATTTTAAAAAACAGTGGGAATTGAGACTGGCAAACCGAAGCTGCTAGAGCATCAAGCAGTTCCTCTTAAAGAGCCTATACCCAGTCTTACTCCCTCTGAGCTCCAGCATGGGGGCAGCAGCTTGGAAGGCATCAGAGACATATGGGGAGGAACCGAATTGTCCAGCTCCAGGGCAAGAACTGCGGGACAGCTTTTTCTCAAACAAAAGTACTGGCGGAAGACATTTTCCTTCTCTGAGTCCTCCCCTGACAGAGCCAGCAGTCAGGCATCATATCTGAGACTCCAATCAACCTGGGTCACACTGTTTGCCCCACCCTGCTGATTTCCCAGGGCTCCATCCCACCCAACTTTAGGGTCCACCCAGGCTGTTTCCAGTGACTTTTCCATATACATGTCTTGTGTTGGCTCATGCTTCAGATTTTTCTAAATTCTCTCAAACAGCATCTCACAACGGCATGCCACTTGCCTATTTTTAACTGGCTCCAGGCTCAGCACTAGCAGCAAAGCAGGTGACCTTGGTTCACAGCCTGGACTTGCTTAGGCACCTCCAAGCCCAGTACAAGTAGCAGCCAAATGCAGATTGCATTGTAGCTTATTTGGGTGGCCTCAGAGAGAACACAGGGGTGGGTAGCCTTGGCCTGCACTTCCCAGGAGGCCCCAGAGCCTGTGCACTCAGCAGACAGCCACAGACCACATCAGAGCACCACTGCCCGACCAGATCTACCAGCAACAAACTCAACAGATGGCCTGAGCAGGCACCACAGCCTTGGTGAAGTAAGTCCTACTCTGTGGAGTGGCCCCTGCAAAGCTGATCCTTCACAGTGGTCAGGCGTTGTGGTCAGTGGTCACGGCCAGGACTTGCAGCTGATCAGCCGGTTCAAATCCCTCCCACAGGAGGCTGTTCCACTGGACCCTATGAAACACTATATTAGGCCACTCTACCAAGCCAGGGAGTAATAGCAGCTTTACCTAATACACGGGAAAAATCAGAGTTCATCATCACCAAACCATTATTATATGAAATATTAAAGGGTCTTCTTTAAGAATAAGAAGATTAAAACTATGAACAATAAAATAGTAATAAATACAGACTTCCAGCCAAGATGGAGGCGTAGATGGACACACTGTGCCTCCTCGCACAACCAAAATTAAGGACAACAAAGATTTAGAAACAAGAAAACAACCAGAACTGATAGAAAATTGAACTGTACGGAAGTCTGACAACCATTCATCCAGACCGGTAAGAGGGGCGGAGTCGTGGCAGGAAAAAGTGAAGGTTGGAAGACCCCAGAGCACAGGCAGCGGCTGGCAGATCCCAGGAGCACAGGTGGTGGCTAGCAGACCCTGAGCGTGGGGTGGCAACGGGCAGACCCAGTGAGGCCGCGCAAGGCGGCTGGCTGACTAGTTGGTCCCACATTCGCATGCAGATAATCCAGACAAAAACGAGGAGCCAGACAGACCTTGAGACCCAGGGCCCCAGAACCAGGAAATAAAACCTAAAACACCTATTGAAAACACTTGTGGGGTGAGGGGCCAGGAGAGACTCCCAGCCTCACAGAAGAGTTCGTCGAAGAGACCCACAGTGTCCTAGAATGCGCACAAGCCCACACACATGGAAATCAGCATCAGAAGGGCCCAATTTGCTTGGGGGAAGTAGCGGAAGAGACTGGAATTGGAAGAGAGCAGAGCAAGTGCCATTATTTCCCAGCTACTGGGCTGCCCTGCCCTGGTGAACACCTAAGGCTCTGCCCTTCACTACCTACCAGCCACGACCAGACCAAAAAAAAAAAAAAAAAAAAAAAAAAAAAAAAAAAAAAAAAAAAAAAAAAAAAAAAAAAAAAAAAAAAAAAAAAGGCTCAAATGGAAGAACAGATCAAAGCCCCAGAACCAATTCATCAAAGAGACGAAGAGATAGCCAACCTATCAGATGCATAGCTCAAAGCACTGGGGATCAGGATGCTCACAGAATTGGTTGATTTTGGTCACAAATTTGATGAACAAATGAAGGCTACAATAAGTGAAATGAAGGGAAATGCACAGGGAACCAATAGTGATGGGAGGAAAACTGGGACTCAAATCAATAGAGTGGACCAGAAGGAAGAAAGAAACAAACAGAAAACAAGGAAGAAACAAGAATTCAAAAAAATGAGGAGAGGCTCAGGAACCTCCAGGACATCTTTAAATGTCCCAACATCCAAATTATAGGGGTACTAGAAGGGGAAGAGGAAGAGCAACAAATGGAAAACTTATTTGAACAAATAATAAAGGAGAACTTCCCCAATATGGCAAAGGAAGTAGAATACCAGGAAGTCCAGGAAGGTCAGAGAGTCCCAAAGAAGGTGGACCCAAGGAGAAACACACCAAGGCACATCATAATTACATTAGCCAAGATTAAAATGAAGGAGAGAATTCTAGAAGCAATAAGGGATAAGAGGACAGTCACCTACAAAGGAGTTCCCATCAGACTGTCAGCTGATTTCTCAAAAGAGACCTTACAGGCAAGAAGGGGCTGGAAAGAAGTATTCCAAGTCATGAAAGTTAAGGACCTACATCCAAGATTGCTCTATCCAGCAAAGCTGTCATTTAGAATGGAAGGGAAGATAAAGTGCTTCTCAGATAAGGTCAAGTTCAAGGAGTTCATCATCACCAAGCCCTTATTATATGAAATGTTAATGGGACTTACTAAGAAAAAGAAGATAAAAAAATATGACAGTAAAAAGGCAGCAAACTCACAGATATTAACAACCACACCTAAAACAAAAGCCGACTAAGCAAACCACTACAACAGGCATAGAAACACAGAAATGGAGATCACATGGAGGGTTAGCAACAGGGGAGTGGGAGGAGGAGAGAGGGGGGAAAAGTACAGAGAATAAGTAGCACAGACAGTGGGTAGAAAATCAACAGGGGGAGGGCAAGAATAGTGTGGGAAATGTAGAAGCTAAAGAACTTACGACACATGGACATGAACTAAAGGGGGGAATGTGAGTGGGAGGGGATAGTCGGGGTGGAGGGGGATGATGGGGGAGAAATGGGACAACTATAATAGCATAATCAATAAAATATATTTAAAAAACAAAAAAGTAATAAATACATACCTATCAATAACTGATTCTAAAAGACAAAAGAAACAAACACACAGAACAGAAACAATCATGGGAACAGAGAATGTTTTGAGGAATGCTGGATGGGAAGGAAGGTCGTAAGGATGGGGGGAAAGAGGTGTAGGGATTAAGTACAAGTTGGTTGTTACAGAAGAGTCATGGGGATGTAAAGTAAAGCCTAGGTAATGTAGTCTCAAAGAATATATATGCATGACCCACAAGCATGGACAGAGGTGTGGTGATTGCCTGAGGGAGTTGGAGAGGGGTGGGTAGAGGGGGATAAAGGGGAAAATTTGGGACAACTGTAATAGCATAAACAATAAAATATAATTTAAATTTTATAAATAAATATGTAAATAAATAAATAACCAGAACAGCAAAAAAAGAAAGAAAATAAAGCAATCATGGCACACTTAAATGTTAAATATGTTTCCCTAACACAAAAGTGAAAAAAGAAGTTACCCAGACTGTGGTTTTCTACAGAAACACTCCTAAACAACTAATTTACACATAAACTTCTGGAAAGTATCATATTAGTGATTGGAGACTACCTACAATGTTTCACTTTCATCCTTTTATGTCTTAGCTGTCTTAATAGCTATTAAATGCATGCATATATTATATAGCATATATAATTTATGTATGCTAAATAATATGTACAATCCTGTAGGTACTATTAGAAAGACAAAATTCTCAAAAATTCCTGCAAGAGTGCATTTTCACGTAAAAGCATAGCATTCTCTACCTCCTTCTAATCCACATGTTCCATGGGGGTAAAAACAGCCTGTTATCCAAACAATGGGAAATGATTAAAAAATATTACCCAGACAGGTAATTCCTGGGGAAGGGAGGGAGCCACTTTTGCTCCACGTTATAAGAATTGTCAGAATTATTGCTCCATTTCATTATTTTACCTTGGGAGTAAGGGTGTGGACTCAGAACCCTTTAAGTCTACCTGAGCTCTACTTTCAGTCTCAGAAACCATGGTAACCACCACCACCGTGGAGACAGCTTCCTGTGCTACTGTGTGTTACCCAGGTCTTTATAGCTGAGACCTGAATCACTGCTGTACAATCAGCTGATCCCACACAGTCTGCAGTGAGCTCCTGGCCCTTTGTTGATATGACTGGCATCATTAGTTTCTGGATAAATGTGCACATAAGGAAATATTTTGGAGAGAGGGGATTAACTTTATGCTGTTCTGTTTTGCTAGCATCATTATGTGACAAACTTTGGTAGCTCTCTCTATTTTATTATTTTAATTAAATTCCCAGACGGCAGAGAAAAATGAGATGTAATGTCCTGAACATAAAAGCAGATGCTCTTCTTTTTCCTAAATATGACATTTATGTTTTTCTCATAAAGGAGTATCCCAGAGATCATCTGTCTCATGGGCTATAAACAAAATAAGGAATAGGCTTCAGGAGGTGGTGTGAGCCTGTGTTGGGGGATTGTGGTAAAAAGCTACAATTTTATTAAATCAAATACCATTGAAATGTAGAAATCAGCTTTATTATTTTGTTTTCTATATTCTTTAATGTGTCATTAAATAAACTACACTAATTAGCATGTAAGTCCTTCATGCATAGCACCTAAAAATATTGAAAGAATAGAATGCAATAGTTTAAAGAATAAATTCAGGCATCAGCCTACTTCCATCTTCTGCCACATACTAGTTGCGCAACCTTGGGCAGGCTGCTTACTAGCTCTACTGTGCCTCAGTTTCCCCATCTCTAAAATAGGGCTAATAAGAGATTTTATTTCTTTAGATACTTATGATGAGTAAATGATTTAACATATATTCATAAATACCTAGAATTTAGTGTTTCATAAATGTTAGCTATTATTATGATGATGATCATTCTTTCACTATTATTGAACTGTTTGATATAAAATTGGATTTCAAAAATAAAATGAATAGCAAAAAGTTAAATAAATACTAGAGGAAAGGAAATAGATACACAATTGTTTCAAGTGATTAAAAGCAAAATTGATGCCTTTGCAACTAGAAAGGGCCTTAGACACCATTCAGCGCAAATGCTACATTTGCTGGAGAGCTGCAGACACCAGATGCAGCAGGAGCAGCTGCTGACCGGGAGCCCTGGAGCTGGTCTGCGTTATGGAGGCAGATTGGAAGAGGCCACTAACTTGATCCCCAAATTTCTAGTCCATTTCTACCCTCTTACACTAAATCCATGTGTAATTCTTAGATTATAGGTGAACTATATTAAACAGAGCTTTCAGAAGATATAACAAGTTGCAAAATTCAGAAATCTAGTAAATGAGACCTTACTATTACTAGATCTGATTATCGTGTGTGTGCATGGCTCAGTGTAAGTGTGCACAAGTGTGTATCTTATATACTTTAATAGCTGATAATGACAAAATGACTTCTTATCTTGATAATGGTGTATTGTAGGTTTCAAAGTTATCAGTAGGTACCTTTCAGAGGCTAAGAGCATCGGCTTGGTAATCAGATTGACCAATATCTGAGTCTCGAATCCTGACTGCATTTTAATGGCTGTGACTCATTTTTTTATTTGTAAAATCAGAATAATAATAATAACTCCCTGATGGCTTTGTTTTGAGGGTAAAACAAGATAAAATAGATGTAGTCCTTATACATCAGATGTAGTCCAAAGTACATGACAATAAGCAGGAAATATTAGCTATAGTTATTATTGATGCAGAAGACTTCTGAATACAAATCTGTTACTAAGTGATCTTTTAGTGCTTTCCCATTGTTTCTTTGTTCAGATTTTTTTTTTTCATTATTAGACTCTGCACATGGTGGAGCCAAATAGAGAACCCTTGGTAAAGTCTGAGTGGTTTTGGAAATACTGGACTTTCTAGAGGTCTGTTCAGTCCTGTACTTGTCCACGCCCACAATGTCGACATCAACAGTGGAGTGTCTTCATTGGTTGTAGAAAAAATCGTCCGGGAAACTTTTAATTTCCAAGCCCTCCTGCCAATTAAACTGGAATCTCTGAGATGAGACTCAGACATTAGTAGTTTGTAAAGCTCCCTGGGTTTCCAATGAGCAGTCAAGGATGAAAACTGTTGTATGTTATTAGGTATTGTTACAGGTTCCCTGCATAGCAGGACAGAACATAAATGTACTCAGATAGATGAAAGGCAAGAGCCTTTTTCGCTGACTGTTCCAAATGAGAGAAGGCTGCCACACAGAGCCACAAGGGGGTTGTCCTTCCAGAGAGGGTAAGCCTGAGCTGGAACTGTATAACGTTTATGTATGGCAAGTGGGAGAGAACTGTTCCTTACTTTAAAATTTGTGAAGGATCAAGACTGATTAGTTGTTGTATATGAAAAATTAAGTCGATTGGCTATTTGGTTAGTTTATTTTATTAAACAGATTTGTTCTTTATTCAGCATATCATGAAATACTATAATGCTGCTCTCAGAATTAAGGGTGGAATATGAAATGAAAAGCTTTCAAACTGAACATGAATCTTGAGTAGAATGTGGTAAACAGTATTTCAAGATGGCCCTAAGATTCCCAGCCCCTGGTATATACTTCTGCCAGTTATTCAAGCAAACGTTAGTCTAAGTACTGCTGTGAAAGGATTTTATAGATGTAATTAAGATGATCTAATCACATGAGCCCTTCCTTGTGGCAAAAAAACAGAGCATTTCCTTTGGCAGGTGGCAGAGGAAGAAGTCAAAGATCCGAACACAAAAGGAATCAACCAGCATATCATCACCAGCTTGAAGAGGGAGGGGACCACATAACAAGGAATGCAGGTGACATTCAGGAGCTCAGAGCAGCCTTTGGCTGACAAGCAGTGTGGAAATGTGGATCTCAATCCTATTGAGGTAAAAGGGACTGCATTTTGATGATGGTTAAAAATAAGTTTGGAAAAAGATTTTTCCCCAGGGTCTGCAGATGAGAGACCCATCTAGTCAACATCTTGGTCTCAGCCTGGGCTTCCCTGCATAAGGAATTAGCCATGCCATGCCAGACTTCTGACCTGCCCACCCAGGAGCTAACATGGGTGCTGCTCTAAGCCACTGAGTTCAGTAATTCATTACACAGTGATAGAAAGCTAATACAAGGTGTTTTTCTGTTCTGTATCATTCTTTCCTTAAATCCCTTCTCTTTTTTCTGTGCACCAGGCTCAGAGAGGCCTTGTTTTTGTCGTATTAATTGAAGGTACATAAATTTTTGTTAGTAAATTTATTTTCAAGATGCCAAGAATGACCCAAAAAAGACAATAGGACTTCCATTAATGGACACATATCTCCATGGTCTCCACCAGACTACCACTTCCCAACTTGGAACCCAGAGAGAATTCAAGGAGTGTGCATATGATTCGGAATCTTTAAAAACTTACCTGGAGTAACTCAGAGAACAATAGAACTTGGGCTTAACTATCAAACTAAATTTAAATCCAACCATCTCCCTAAATAATCATTTGACCTTGTATAGATTTATTTTTCTGGATCTATAGCAGTGATTCTCATTTTGGCTACACATTAGAATCCTCTGAAAACTTTAAAAAAGGAGTTCTGATTGCCAAACAAACACCGAAAACACATTTAATCAGAATATAGGGGGCATAGACATTAGTAAATTTAAAAATTCCCAAGTGATTCCAGTGTGCAACTAGGTTGGGAACAACTAATCTATAAAAGAGAACTCAGGTTATATGACTTTAAAAGCCTCTTTTAGTTCTAACAGTCTATGAATTTATGTTTAATAAACAGAAATATAAATTAACAAGCAATATTTTAATGATGCTGAAAAGAAAGGGCTCAATTAAGGCTACAATTGACTACAGCTGTCTGCATATTTTTTAAAGATTTTATTTATTTTATCTTTAGAGGGGAAGGGAAGGAAAGAGGGTGAGAAATATCAATGTGTGGTTGCCTCTCGTGCATCCCCTGCTGGGAACTGGCCTGCAACCCCGGCATGTGCCCTGACTGGGAATCGAACCACGATACTTTGGTTCGAAGGCCCAAATCCTTCAGTGGATTGCACTCAATCCACTAAGCTACACCAACCAGGGCCAGCTGTCTGTATTTAAGTGAGCTGGCATTGTTTCATCCCAGAGGATATACTATTTTATTATTTTAGCAACCATCTTAATAGCATATGTTAGAAATAAATGTTAATCTTCTGTGTATATGACTTTGAGGAGGGTAGAAGGTATAACAAATGGGAGACAAGGTAACTATGTATTAGTGTAGTGGGAATGGGGTTGGGGAAGAGAAAAGGGAAAGGTAAGAAATTCATGTATGTATTTAAAAATAGAGAGAGAGACAGAGATGGATAGAGAGAGGCAGAGAGACTGGCAAGTACGGAAATAGGCAATGACATATTCCCTGATAGTGAACCGAAGGATATTAAAATGCTAAGGTGTAATAATAGCTGTTCATTTTCCCAAACCTTCTATAAATTTGACTATTACATAAAAAGCCATTTGGGCCCTGACCAAGCGGCTCACATGTTTAGAGTTTTGTCCCATACATTGATAAGCTGTGAGTTCGATCCCAGTCAGGGCACATACAGGAGGCAACCAATCAATGTTTCTCATGTCAATGTTTTTTTCTCTCTTCCTGTCCCTTCCTCCCTCTCTAAAATCAATAAATATATACTCAGGTGAGGATTAAAACTAAGTCTTATGGGAATAGGAGTGTTTTACAGAAATCAAGGAAAAATGGAGGGAATACAGAATGGTGCAGCCACTGTCGAAAACAACGCGGAATTTCCTCAAAACCTAAACATAACTGCCTTTTGACCCAGTCATTCCACTTCTGGGAATATACCCAAAAACCCTGAAACACCAGTTCAAAAGAACTTATGCACCCCTATGTTCATAGCAGTGCTATTTACAATAGCCAAGTGCTGGAAACAGCCTACGTGCCCATCAGTAGGTGAGTGGATTAAAAAACAAACAAACAAAAAAAAAAAAAAACTGTAGTACACTTACACAATGGCCTTTTGCAACAACATGGATGGAACTGGTACTGTTACGCTAAGTGAAATACTCCAGTCAGTGAAAGACAAATATCATATGATCTCACTTATAAGAGGAATCTAATGAACAAAATAAACTAATGAGCAAAATGAGAGGCATGGAATCATGGAACAGACTGGCAGCTGTAAGAGGGGAGGGGGAAGGCAGGGACTGTTTGAAAGAAGGTGAAGGGATTAGTCAAAGAACACAGATGTAGGACCCATGGTTGGGGATTGAATATGGAAGTCGGGGGCAGGCTGGGGGAATGGGGGCCAAGGAGGAAAATGAGGACATTTGTAGCAGTATAAACAATAAAACATTTTTTTTAATGGGGGTTTTCCTCACCTTAGTAAGAACAAGTCAGAAAGCAGTAAACAGTTCTGTGAATGGAAGTGCTATTGAAATTAAGATTTTTGCAAGAAACACAAAATTGGACCAAAAAGTTATCACAAAAAGTTACATTCTTTCAAACCTGGAAATTTTGAGGGGGTCGTTTCATTTTAACTGACTATGGATTGAGGGATCACTAGAATTTATGCCAATCCACTTAATGCTTCTGTTTCTAATCTGTAAAATGGATTCAATAATGGGACCCACTCCATTGGTTTTTTGAAGAAGAAATGATTAAGTAGTTACAGATGACTAAAAATAATGTTTGAGACATAGTATTGTTAGAGAAATGTTTATTAAATAAAAAATAAACAAGCTCAACATCTCCCTTTTGGTTTTTCTTCCCATTCCTTGGTGAACTGAAGCTCTGAAAAGAAGACCTTGAGCTGACATTGACCTCACTTTTTCCTTCCCTCAAGCATTGATCTAGCTAAATAATTTATAGGAATGTATAACGCAGTGGATAGATTGTGACTTCTAAGCCCCAAAGCTACAAATTTCAACTTTATTAAAGACTTCAGCTCTTTTCATTGTATTGTACCTTTAACTCTATCTTTAGAATAGAAAAACTGTTTTATACACAACTAGGATTAAGACATATAGTTCTATGTGATATATCCCTCGTGTAGATGTTTATAGTCTGTTTAAAGTTGACATGTATTAGTGTGAGCAATAAGCACTCTTTCTTATACAGCTTGGCTTTTTCTAGGGTGGGGCAGATTAAGCTGTTAACTGAGAAGTTTAAACTGGCCCCACATTTAAACTGGAGCCACAGGCATTCAGTTAAGCAGCATTAGTGGTGCCCTGAGGGCATCTGCCCCAAGACAAAAGGAGCCTGTATGTTTCTCGTCTGTGTCACTCAATAGTTATGGGGGGGGGGGAGGAGGAGACAAGTCCAGTTAATACACTAGTACTTTTATTAGTAACTCCTGAGGCTACTGCATTGCATCTAGAAAATGACTACATCCATGCATTGCCAAAGACCACATTATTGATGTCCCTTTTGGTCATAACTGATCTGAGGAAGAAAGATTAATTACATCACTTTTGAAATAGTCATATCCTTTTAAGTACATGATGAAATAAAGTAAAAGCATAGCTGTTTCCAAGAGATCTAGAAAATATCTTGCCTTGTATGCACCTGGCCCTATATTGTAAAGAACAAAATTACTATAGCTTGTTTTAGGGACAAAGCCTGTGAATTTTTGCAGGGTTTCCTTCTATCTTGTGCAAAGATTAAAGTTTAAATTGTATCATTTAATAATTTTCCAGAAATTCTTGAATGTTTGGTGTTTGACCTGCTTGCCAACTTTTGCCTTTTTCCATCCCAATATTCACCTGCTCTCACCCATGTTGTTCTGCATTAAATGTCACAATAAAGTTGATATTAATACCTTTCATTCAGTGCATGTGAAGTTGCACCACTGTGGCATGCATGCCCTTCTCCTGGCTGCGTGGTGCACCCTGCTGGACTCCCCCGGGAATGCAACCTGCTCTCAGACAAGCTTCTTGCATGCACTCAGATGAGACACAGTGTCTCTGCTATGATCTCCAAAATATTTTCCTCCTTTTCTTTGGTTCACAGACTGATCCAGCTCATACCAATTTAGATATCAACCTTTTCTGCAAAAGCTTGCTCTTTCTCAATGCAATAGTCTGAATGCTTGTGCCCCCTGCCAAATTTAAATTTTGAAGGCTAATTCCTAGTGTGATTGTGTTTACAAGTGGAGCCTTTGGAAAGTGGAATGGAGTCTTTGTGAATGGGCACCTATAAGAAAAGCGAGGAAAAGTCTATTTCTCTCTTGGCCATGTGAGCACAAAGGGAGAAGCTGGCTATTTATATATCAAAACTCGGATCCTCACCAGAGAGCAGATCTGCTGGCACTTGGATCTTGGACTTCCAGCCCCAGAGCCATGAGAAATAAATGTTAGTGGTTTAAGCCACCCAGTCTATGGCAATTCTTCTATAGCAGCCTGAATTAAGACACTCGTTTATTTAAATGCGTACCAAGGGATTGAGAGCAATTTCTGAACATTAGTCATTCTTGTTCATCTTGTGGTGCACAAACAAGTATGTCTATGTTATGCCTGTGACACTGCAATAGCAATAACAGGAATTGTAACCCCACTGGTGAACTCCACAGTGACCGGTGGAGGGACATGCTACTCTAGCTCCTCTAACCCAAGGAGTGCGGTGCCCCCTGCTTGCCTCTTTCACCTGAGATCCCAAAGTAATCTCTGAAGATGGTAGTCTTTATCATACTCCACCCACTTTTCAGTTGCTATGAAATTTGCTCTTTTGATACCTCTTTCTTGTTTCTCCTGCCTCCCCTATTTTTAACCTCCAATCCAGTTCATGGTGAGTTTCCTCTATTTATTGAGTAGCTGCTCAGAGAATCTGGAATAATATATTTTCTCCATATAATCATGCTGCAGGTTGGCTAAATCCCTAAAGATCCTCACCATCATTTAATATTAAAATCTGTCATACAGTGAAGAGTGGTAAGAGTTACCTTAGCAGAGATTATGTGCCTTGCTCTGTGCTAAATTCTATCAATAAGATTAAGCATATATCTATAGAAGGCTTACACCATCCCAGACACTGCAGAGGACTCAAGCAAGTATGTAGCAGTAGGTTCTCAAGAATGTATAACTCCAGGGAATAGGCAAGAAACTAATATCTACTAAGCTCCTAACACATTATCCTCACACCAAACCTACAAAATTGTCACTCCCATTTTAAAAATTAAAAATCTCAAGAGGTCAAAAAGATTAAAACTTGCTCAATATTCCAAAGTGAGAATAAACACAATTATGATTTAAAGTATTTAACACCAAAGTAATTCCCATGCTGAAGTGGAAGAATAGAAGTACTCGACTCAGCATAACATAGGGAGAAACAGATGAGTGACATGTAACGACAAAACGATTTGAGTATTTAAGAGAGGGAGAAATTTCATCTGGTAAGGGGAACTGGAAAGACTTCAAAAAAGGACTGTATTTAATAAAGTACTTGGAGAAAGGATTTTAAAAAGCCCATGTGGAGAAATGTGAAACTGGCCTGCAAAAGCAGTCTTAGGACAAACAAGTGACTTTAGCATGGCCATGAGTTAAAGTGAACACACAACGTATCCACGGCGTTTCTATACACTATCAATGTATATGTGTTTGAAAAAAGTTTTAAAACCATACCATTTATAATAGCTCCTCCAAAATCAAAATAGGTATAAATCTAACAGAATATTTTCCAGATCTGTATGCTGAAAACCACAAAATTCTAATAAAATAAATCAAAAAAGAGCTAACTAAATGAAGAGACACGACACGTTCAAGAATCTGAAGAGTCAACATAATAAAGATGACAGTTCTCCCCAAATTAATCTCTAGATTTAATGCACTCCAATAAAAATCCCACTAGGACTTTTTGTGTAGAGACAAGATAATTCTAAAATTTATATGAAAAGGCTAAGGACCTAGAATAGCTAACATAATTTTTTAAAAGAGTAATAAATTTTCAGAAATTACTCAACCAGATTTTAAGACTTACTATAAAATTACAGGAATTGGATAGTGTGGTAGTACTAGTAGAGAGAAAGACACATAGGTCAGTGGAACAGAACAGAGAACCCAGAAATTGACCCATACAGATACGGTCAATAAATTTGTGACAAGTGTGCAAAAGCAATTTGATGAAGGAAGGATATTCTTTTCTATAGTAATGGAACAATTGAACATCTATACTCAAAAAAAGAGCCAAACCTCAATCTTATACAAAAATTAACCCAAATGTATCATATATAAATATAAAATGTAAAATTTTTGGACAAAAACAGAAAATCTCTATAGCCTAGGATCAGGCAAAGAATTCTTAGATGTGACAACAAAAACAAGATCCATAAAAGAAAAAAAAAAACTTGATAAATTGGAGTTTATCAGAATAAAAAATGTTTATTCTTTAAAGACACTGTCAAAAAATGAAAGACACAAGCTTCAGACTAAGAGAAATATGTGCAAATCAGATATCCAACAAAGGACTTGTATCCAGAATATAACAAATACTCTGAACTCAATAATGGCCTAGAATCAACCCAATTAGAAAGCGGAAAAAAAAGAATTGAATGGATACTCCACCCAAAAGTATCTATAGATGGTAAAAAAAAAAAAAGCATATGAGTAGATGTACAAATTATTAGCCATTAGGCAAATGCAAATTAAAGCCATATTGAGACATTACTAAACACCTCTCAAAGTAGCTAAAATTAAAACCACTGACAATACCAAGTGCTAGTGAGGATATGGAGCAAGGGAAACACATTGCAAGGAACACAGAGTAAAGAAACACATTGCTGATGGAAACGCAGAATGATATAGCCACCCTGGAAAGAGCTTGTCAATTCTCATAAAGTTAACCACACACTTACCCAAATACCCAGCAATCCAGTTTATGGATTGTTATGGACTTAATGTGTCCCCTCCAAATTCGTATGTGAAATTCTAACTACCAATGTGATGGCAGAAGGAGATGGTGACTTTGGGAAATAAGTAGGTCTTGATAGCAGAGCTCTGATGCATGAGCTTAGTACTCACACAAAAGAGAGCTCCATACCTCTCCTTCTGCCACAGAAGGACACAGTGAAAGTCATCAGTCTGCCTGCGATGTGGAAGGGTCTTCACCAGATCCCAACCATGCCGGCACACTGTGCTCTCAGACTTCCAGCCTTCAGAACCGTGAGAAATAAATATCTACTGTTTATAGGCCACCCATTCTGTGGTGTTTGATTAGAACAGCCTGAACAAACATTTGTATTAATCTTAGAGAAATGAAAATTTATATTCTCCTAAAAACGTATATGTGAATGTTTATAGTGGTTCTATTCATAGTCTCCAAAAACTAAAAATAAGCTAAATGTCCTTCATTGGGTGAATAAATAAACAGATGGTGGTACATCAGACCATTGAATACTATGCTGCAATAATAAGAAATAAACGATCAAACAGCAACTCATATGAATCTCAAAGGCATTATGCTGAGTGTAAAAACCAAAGGCCAGACTCAAAAGTAATGTGCACATGAGTCCACTTATATGATATTCTCAAAATGACAAAACCGTTCTGATGAAGAACATATTAGAGGTTGCCAGAGGTTATAGATAAGGTTAAAGTGTGACTTCATGGGGATGCCATTAGGGCATTTCTGGAGGAGATAAAACTTCTTTGCATTCTGATTCTGGTGTGATTTTATACCTCTATCCCTGTGTTACAATTCCTACAACTGTTTACCAAAGAAGTCAATTTTTATATGACAATTTCAAAATAAAATGAGATCATAATGGCAATGATGAGAGGGAACTATGAGTTGTACCATTTAGGTGGAGAGTAGGACAGGTACAGGGCCAAGTGGAACGCAGGGTGGGGTGAAGCATTGCTGTTGAGCTCAAAGTCTCAGAATGAAACTCTTTGGCTTTCATTGTTCCAGGGCTGCCTCATATCTTCTCTCGGTTAATATTTCTTCCTCCCTTTCACCCTGGAAGCAGATTTGCAGCAATCCCTGGGTTCCTTCCTTTCTCTAAAAATGCTGTACCCACAGGAATTTATACCTGATCTGCCCTTGGTCAAGGGAAAGTGAGGAACATGTCCAACAAAGAGATATTAACTGGTGGATCAAAGCCTGAATGAAGGAACATGGGACATGTGTGGTGACAGAAAGTACTTTGACAAATGCATGAGAAGAGTGTGAATTATAACTGAGGTAGGTTGGGATTAAAATGGAGTGGGTTGTGAATGAGGGATTGAGGAGTGTGTAGCTAATCTTGTAGGTATGTTTCTTAGAAATGCTTTAGAAAGATGTGGCTGTTTTACAAGATGTAGTAGGGTGTAGAGAGAGCAAGAGAGCAAGAAAGAGAGAGGAAACAACTCCTTCTGCAGCAGCTGGTTCATACTCATGGCCATGATTGCAGAAAAGGGAAAATAGTGGATAAGCAGCAATTCATGCACAAAAAGCATAGGACTTAGCAACTTATTTGAAGTAGAGTAAGGAAGAGGGAGATGAGATGAGACTGAGCAACCAAAGATGTCACTTGTTACATGCAGGAAATGGTATTTTAGGGGAATTTTTGGGAAGATCAGGAAAAATCACTTTGTCCCTGCCAGACCCAAATTAATGCATTTATACCCAAAGAACAAAAGGTTCAGAACACCAAAAGGCAGATTTAGTCTGAAGAGTTTTCCAACAATGTCCATTTACTTATTTTTTCACTCCGGACAACAGTAGGTGGTGGTCAGAATTACTCGGACTTGCTGCCCAGCCCCTCGCTGGGGAAGCCTCTCCCCTGACCCTTTTTAAGGTCTCAGCACCCGTGGGAAAGCCCAGCCCTCCCCACCTCTACAACAATCAAGTTCTTTTCTCTGTGTCTCCTCCCTACAGAGATTTAATTCTTTTTTTTCATTTATACCCAAGATGAACAACATAGATGACATCTACTTATACTTTTCCCTTCTCGTTTGGGGCACTGAGCAACAGACATCCAATAATTTCTGATAGAGACGAATTGGCAAGCAAAGTTCAGAACCAGATGGAAGGGCTAAAGAATGCCTCATTCTTTCCTTCCCTACCCTTGTTGAAACTTACAGCGTAGGCCCTGCCTGCTGGGTGTGTCTCCTTAAAAACAGTTTATCAAGTCCACGCATTCTCAAACATAGGAAGTTCTGTCATCTGGCCAACTGCTCACGCACTGTCCTCCCAGCCACTTGCAGGGGCAGTCCAAGGACACAAAGCATATCAGTGCTTTATTTTTCTGTATCCGTCACAATTGCAGCTTCTAAGGGTTTTATAATTGTTACTGCATTCACAGGTCTTATATCAGAAGAGCAGCTTTATGCTAATGTTAAAGATGGAAAAGCTAATGTGCAGACTGGTTATGAGCTTAGTCATAGAACTAGTACATGGCAGAGTCTGGACTCAAACATTCTGCTTCCTAATCTTTTTTCCTTTTTCCTGACATAATCAAGGTATTTTTTTATGTATGAAAACCCCTGGACTTTGCTTTATTTGAAATGAGGTTAAGGACCAAGATTTTAACCAACACCAAGGACTTGGTCCAGATTTACCATAACAATGTTATCCCCGAGGCCCAGGTGAGCTATTGTTTCTATAGGTTAAATTAGGATATTCTGAGCTACCCTTTCCATTTGCAAAGTACACTGTTGGTTGACAAACCAGAAGCATTCTTTACAAAGAGATATCTAGTACAACCTCCACACAATTCAGCAACAGACTGAAGGATGAATCGATCCCCTAGGGTTTCTTTTCATTATATTTTATTGTTTATGCTGTTACTATTGTCACAATTTTCCCCCCTCAAACCAGCCCACTTCACTGCCTCAGGTGATCCCCACACTGTTGTCGACATCCACAGGCCATGCATATATGAAGTCTATCCAGAAAAAGTCCAGCCATTGTTAATATAATAAGAACATTTTGTGCAACATTGATGCAACCTGGCAGCCAAGGAGAGTGGACTGGAATGCACATGTGTGAACAATGATGACTTCACTGTTCTAGTCAATGGGGGTGGTAGATGCCATTGAGTGAGCATGTGTATGGTGTGGCTGTTGCATTCAAAATGACTGAGTGAGGAGAACAATGAATCTTCATCAAATTTTGCATTAAGCTTGAACATTCCTCCACAGACACTATTTGGATGATTCAGAAGGCTTTTGGGGACAATGCAATTAGTGCAGCACCAAAAAAGTGTGGTACAAATGCTTCAAAGATGGTCGAGAATCTGTTGAAAGTGATCCATGTTCTGGAAGGCCTGCAACAAACAGAACACCTGGGAATGTTGAACATGTACAGACTGCAATCAACAATGATCGGCAACTGACATTGCAAGAAATGGAAGCTGTTCTGGGGATTTGAAAAATTACTGTGTCCAATATTTTGGTGCAGGATCTTGACATGAAACATGTCTTGGCAAAATTTGTTCCATGGCACCTGCTGCCAGAGCAGAAAAAACATTGTGCTGCAGTGGCTAATGACTTGATTTGGACTATTTCCAATGAACCCAAAGTAGGTCCCAAGGTACCTACCTTGAAGGGGACTGAGGCATCCTTGTTCTATGTACAATGTTTCTTGTGTCTTGTATTTTCTTCAATAAATATTCTCTATTTTTCATAGTGTATGGCTGGATACTTTCTGGACAGAGCTCATATGTTCTTTGGCTGCTCTATATTCCTATGCTGTACTTTACATCCCCATGACTATTTTGTAACTACCAATTTGTATTTTTTAATCCCTTCACCTTTTTTACCCTTCCCCCAACACCTCTCCCACCTGGCAACCATCAAAATATTCTCTGTATCTATGATTCTGTTTCTCTTCTGCTTGTTTATTTTGTTTTTTAGACTCCATTGTTGACAGATAGGTATTAATGTCATTTTATTGTTCACATTTTTTATCTTGTTTTTCTTCTTCTTAAAAAGGACCCTTTAACATCTCATATAATACTGGTTTTGGTGGTGATGAACCCTTTTAGCTTTTTCTTTTCTGGGAAGCTCTTTAGCTGTCTTTTGATTCTAAATGATAGCTTTGCTAGGTAGAGTAATCTTAGTTGTAAGTCCTTGCTTTTCATCACTTTTAATATTTTTTGCCAATCCCTTCTAGCCTGCAAAGTTTCTTTTAAAAAATTAGGAGATAGTCTTATGGGAGCTACCTGGTAGGTAACTGACTGCTTTTCTCTTGTTGCTTTTAAGATTCTCTTTTTGTCTTTAACTTTCGGCATTTTAATTATGATGTGTTTTGGTGTGAGCATCTTTGGGTTCATCTTGTTTGGACTCTCTGTGATTCCTGGACTTGTATGTCTATTTCCTTCACCACGTTAGATAAGTTTTCTGTCGTTAATTTTTATTCAAATAAGTTTCCGATTTCTTGCTTTCTCTTCTCCTTCCAGCACCCCATGATCTATTGTTGGAACACTTGAATTTTTCCCAGAGGCTCCTTATATTATCTTCATTTTTTTGAATTCTTTTTTCTTCTTGCTTTTCTGACTGGTTGTTTTTTGCATCCTCATATATTCAAATCACTTATTTGATTATCAGCTTCTTCCACTCTACTGCTGATTCCCTATAAATTGTTTCTTATTTCAATTGGTATACCCTTCATTTCTGACAGGATCTTTTTTATGCTGTTGAGGTTCTCACTAATCTCACTGAGCATCCTTATAACCAGTGTTTTGAACTTTGTATCTAGAAAATTGCTTGTCTCCATTCTCTTTATTTTTTTCTCTGGAGATTTGTTCTATTTGTTCCTTTGGGCCATATTTCTTTGTCTCCTCATTTTAGCAGCCTCCTTGTGTTTGTTTCTATGTATTACATAGAGCTGCTACATTTCTCAGGCTTGATAGTGTAGCCTAATGTAGCAGGTGTCATGTAGGGTCCTTTGGCACATCCTCCCCTATCACCAAAGCTGGTTATTGAAGATGTGCTCACTGTGTGGGCTATGCACTCTCTCCTGTTGCACTTGAGTCCTGATTGTTGTCTACACATTCAAGGTTAGCCATCACCTGTGTTCTGTCCAGGGCCACTAACATAAGCTACAATGTGATCAGCAGATGGCTATTACTTATGCTAGGCTTGGAGGTGCCCAGCTGAGGCGAAGCTGTGAACCAAGGCTGGCCACTGCTGGTGCCAGGACTGTGACTAATTAACAAGATGTATGAGGCTTACTAAAGCCCCAGATATTGGTTTTAGAGAATTTAGGAAAATATGAATCATGGGCCAAGAAAAGACATATGTATGTAAAAGACACAGGAAATAGCTTGGGTGGTCCCAAAAGTTGGGCGGTGCATGGCCTCAGGAAATCACCAAAGTGGGGCAAATATGTGAACCAGGTTGATAGAGTCTCAGATATGGCACCTGTCTGCCAGCTCTGTGACTCGGGGTGGGGGGGTAGGTTCAGAAAAAGAACAATGGCCTCTACCAGTACTTCTGTGTGGAAGAAAGCTGTCCCGCAGTTCTTGTCCTGATGCCAGATGTTTCGGTTTCTCCCCATATGTCTCTGATGACTTCCAATCTTCTGCTCCCATGTTGGAACTCAGAGGGAGAGAGTCCAAGTAAGTCTGTGTGTGGGCTCTTTAAGAGGAACTGCCTGAGACTTCAGCAGTGTCTGTCTTCCACAGCCTCAATCCCTGCTAGTTTTTACAGCCAGAAGTTATGGAGATTTGTCTTTCTGGCACTGGAACTCTGGTTTGGGGTCCTGGCATGGGGCTGGGACCCCTTATTCCTGAGATGTTCTTCCTGGTTTTTATCCTCCACATATGGTGTGGGATCATGTTCTGCAAATTCACCCCTCCTACCAGTTTCCGTGTGCTTTCTTCTTTAATTCCACAGTTGCAGGACTTCCATGCAGCTAGACTTCTGACATTTCTGAGAAGGTTGTTCTGTAGTTAGTTGTAATTTTTATGTGGTTGTGTGAGAAGGTGAGCCATTTTACCTATGCTGCCATCTTGACCAGAAATCTCCTAGGTTACTTTTTAATTATCTTAAATTCTAGAAAATTTTTAAAATGTGCATAGTACCTCTACACATAAAAATTATAACTATAAAAAAGAAGAATTTATTTTCTAAGTCACCCTGTTGTACTTTTTCTTATTTAATAAACATTTTACTAATGTTTAAAGTACATCAAAAACCCAAATTATAAGTCTATAGTTCAGTGAATTTTTACAAAATGAACACAGTCGCAAAAAAAAAAAAAAAAAAAAAGCACTGAGATCCAGCCTTGACTAGTGTGGCTCAGTTGATTGGGTGTCCTCCCCCAAAGCAAAAGGTCAGGGCACATGCCTGGGCTGCAGGTTCAGTCCCACTTCGATTGAAGCACATATGAAATGCAGATGATCGATGTTTCTCTCTCCATCGATGTTTCTCTCCCTCTCTTTATTCCCCCACTTCTCCTTTCTCTAAAAGTAAATAAATAAAACCTAAAAAAAAGAAAAAGAACTGAGATCAAGAAACATTACTCATGGCAACTCAAAGACTCTTCATGCCCTTTCAAGGGACTAACTAGCTTCCAGGTATAACAGGTGCCACCATTCTACCTTTTAATACCACAGAATAGCTTGGTTAATGCACCTTTAAATAAGGTGGACATATAAGGACAACTCTGCCACTTTATATTAGTCATGTTATTACTCATTTGGTGTTAAACCAAATATACAATGATTAGAAATATTTGGTTTCCATAAGGTATGCTCCAGGGCATCTGTTTTTCTGAAAGTATTTCATTCTGAATTATCAAGATCTGAAAGTACCAGATTTTAATAGATGACTTTTCATCATAAGGTCCTAAGATAGAAAAGTAGTGATGCTGAAAGAAGTCACTCTGTCAGGTGAGCAAGAGCATCGCATTGTTACCGCAACATGAAGTGGAGCATGGCATCAGCGTAAATTCAGAGTGCACTTTCTTTATGTGAACACTTTGTTCTTTTATTACTACCAAGAAGAAATATAACTTTGCCTTTAGTCATGTTCAAATATTCTGAGAGAGAAATATTAAATTTATATACAGACGAAGAATAAACTTCAGCATTGTAATATATTATAAATATATTTGAGGCATAAAATCTATAATAAATGGAAGTAAGTAGTGGATTTTATATTCAAAGAGTGCCTGGCAATACTTTGTTCTGGCTGAGCTATGTATAGATTTGGGAATGTTTTCCTTACTCTTCATTTAAATTGTCCATCACTTCTATGTTTTTAAAAAATTGGATGATGAGTTCATCAGAGATTGAGTTTCATTTTCTTTAAAATTTAAATGATGAATTAATCATATTTCCCAATTACCATTTTTTCTTTATTTTTCCCAAGGAAGAGAATGGGAGAAATAAACTGATTTATAAATCTACTATTCTCTGAATTATAAACCATCATTATTCCCTGATAGTTTCTTCTATGAACCATGGACCATGAGAAGCATAGTATGAGAAAAGGGGAAAAGAAATATCATTGGCCCTGGCTTGTGTGGTTCAGTGGACTGAGTGCCGGACTGTGAAGCAAAGGGTCGCTGGTTCCACTCCCAGTCAGGGCACATGCCTGGGTTGCAGGCCAGGTCCTCAGTAGGGGGCGTGTAAGGGGCAACCATACATCAATATTTCCTTCCCTCCCTTTCTCTCTCCCTTCCCCTCTCTCTGAAAATAAATATTTTTCAAAAAAAATATTATTGCACATATTTATTAAGCAACTGGGTGGAAATGGTACTTCATTTATTGATTGTAATTTAATAAAATAAATACAGTCCTGCCTCCTATGAACTTAAAGTTTAAAATTAAATTATATCAATCTTCTCTTCTAGGGGAAATCCATAGGCAGTTACATTAACATTTGTGAAAGAATAGAAGGGAACAGCCACACTGATAGTTCTGAATGGTGGATATTACCAAAGCTTTTATCATCTAACCTACTTTCTTTCTCTTATGTTTACATGTGGTCTTATCTGTTACTCCAATAATTAAATCACAGCACTTCTAACAAAATAATAAAACAATCTTGAAAAGACTAACTCATCAGGATGGAGAAAGTAACCACACTTCTAGCAGCTCCAACCTCAATTCTCCCTAAATCCTACTTCAAGCCGATTTAAGTTTTCCTTTCTTTGACTCATAAAAAGCATACAGTTTCCTTTTCCTTCAATGCTTTCACTCAAGTAAGGAAAACAAAAGTTGTGTCTTCAAACTGTTTGTTTATATGGTACAGGAAGGAGTGTAAAGCAAAAGGAAAAGATATTATTGATTGGAGGACTTCTGGCCAAGATGGAGGCATAGGTGCACACACTGTGCCTCCTTGCACAACCAAAATTAAGGACAACAAAGATTTAGAAACAAGAAAACAACCAGAACTGAGAGAAAATTAAACTGTATGGAAGTCCGACAACCATTCATCCAGACCTGTAAGAGGGGCAGAGTCGTGGCAGGAAAAAGTAGAGGTTGGAGGACCCAGGCACTCAGGCAGCAGTGGCTGGAAGATCCCAGGTGTGCAGGCAGTGGCTAGCAGACCCCAGGCATGGGGTGGCAATGGGCAGACCCAGCGAGGCCACGCAAGTCAGCTAGCTGAGCAGGTGGTCCCACAATTGCATGCAGATAATCCAGGCAAAGGGGAAGCAGCAGAAGGGACTGGAATCCAAGACAGAGAGAGGAGAAAACACAATTGTTCCCTCTCTGACCCTGCCTGCACATACAGCATCACAACCCAGTGACTGGGCTACCCTGCCCTGGGGAACACCTAAGGCTCCGCCCCTCAGTACATAACAGCCACAACCAGACCCCCCTCCCAAAAAAAATGGCTCAAATGAAAGAACACATCAAAGCTCCAGAGCCAATTCATCTAAGCAACCAAGAGATAGCCAACCTATCAGATGCACAGTTCAAAGCCCTGGTTATCAGGATGCTCACAGAATTAGTTGATTTTGATCACAAATTAGATGAACAAATGAAGGTTACAATAAGTGAAATGAAGGAAAACACACAGGGAACAAATAGAGATGGGAGGAAAACTGGGACTCAAATCAATGGAGTGGACCAAAAGGAAGAAAGAAACAAACAGAAAAGAATGAAGAAACAAGAATTCAAAAAAATGAGGAGAGGCTAGGAACCTCTAGGACATCTTTAAACATCCCAACATCTGAATTATAGGGGTACCAGAAGGGGAAGAAGAGAGCAACAAGTGAAAAACTTATTGGAACAAATAATAAAGGAGAACTTCCCCAATCTGGCAAAGGAAGTAGAATACCAGGAAGTTCAGGAAGCTCAGAGAGTCCCAAAGAAGTTGGACCCGAGGAGGAACACACCAAGGCACATTATAATTACATTAGCCAAGATTAAAATGAAGGAGAGAATTCTAGAAGCAGCAAGGGATAAGGGCAGAGTCACCTACAAAGGAGTTCCCATCAGACTGTCAGCTGATTTCTCAAAAGAGACCTTACAGGCAAGAAGGGGCTGGAAAGAGGTATTCCAAGTCATGAAAGTCAAGGACCTACATCCAAGATTGCTCTATCCAGCAAAGCTGTCATTTAGAATGGAAGGGAAGATAAAGTGCTTCTCAGATAAGGTCAAGTTAAAGGAG